>VZQC01003744.1:4629869-4655678 GCA_009823505.1 Rhizomys pruinosus | reverse complement strand
ATATATATATATATATAGTGATGTAACCATAGGTGTAAATTGAAAAGAACCAGAAACATAAAGGGAAAGAAGGAACCAGAGACAGAAGACTAGTCAGAGACAGATGTTACTAAGGGAGAAATGGAAAATATGAGTATCTAAATGGGAGGGGAGAGGAAGGGTAATGGAAGTAAATATGGGTATAAAGGGAAAGAAGGAGCCCAAGAGAGGGGCCATAGGAAACTGGCATCATCAAAGGGAAAAATGGGGAAACTAAATGGAGTAGCAATGGAGAGAGTTCTAGACAGGGAGGGGAGAGCGGAGAGATAAATAATGCCTAGTTAGGATAAAAAAACAAAAAACAAAAAACCTGAGGGAATCATATTAGTCTAATATGAGTCCATGGGCAAAGCTGAAGTCTCCAAATCAAGGCACAGTGTCAGACGGGAGAAACTCTCCTTTGAATCCTTGTCCAGGGCAGTCCAAGTGACTTCCAAGATTGCACAGGCCATCACTACAGTGCTTAATTGCCTCTTAGAACCTGAGGATAAGACCCTGTTGCTGAAGACAGGATATGCTCTGGGGACTGGAATTGGAAGGGGTAGAGAGGTGATAAAGACTGATTGACATGCCTTGTATGAAATACTCAAAATTCAATAAAAATTAAAAAGTGTTTCCCTTGTCCCATTCTAGTTGCAGACAGTCTGAAGTGGGCACCAAGACTGTCTTGCCAATGGTACTTTTTCAACAAATAAATTTGGCTGATTAACATTTAATTTGGGTCTGGCAGTCTTTCCCAGTATATCCTAAAACTCTGTAACATCAACATAATCTCAGTTTGGATTATAAATTATATATAACCACCTCCTTAAAAGTACATAATTTCTGGCTGGGCGTGGTGGCAAACGCCTTTAGTCCCAGCACTTGGGAGGCAGAGCCAAGCAGATGTCTGTGATTTTAAGGCCAGCCTGGTCTATATAGCGAGTTCCAGGACAGCTGGAGCTACAGCGAAACCCTGTCTCAAAAAGACAAAAAAAGTACATAATGTCTGTCACTGGACTACGCGAATCAATGTTTATGCTCCATTATCTTCTATTTGAATAAAAGCATAATTTATTTATGCCTTGGCTTCCTAATCTGTGAGAGGAGATGACAATAGCATCTACCAAGTGAGGATCCAAATATTAAATAAATGAAAAGCTCTGTTAGCAGTCCTGATGTACTATATATATATATATATATATATANAATATATATATGTATATATATATACATATATATGTATATATATAATATTATATATTATATATAATGACAACTTTTAAGATCACTCATTATAATAACTTATTCTGTCCCAGCAATCTATTGGAAATAATTTGTTATAGAAAAAATAAATACAAAGGGGCCCATACCATCAAGAAATGCTATTAAACATAATGACTGAATTTGTATTAAAAGTGAGAATTGTCCTAATGAGCAGTACTTACATGTATTATCTCTTCTAGAAAAGAATACTTTTTATTAAAAATCAAAATACTATATCAATATCTTTGTTATTCACAACGTTAAATATACCTGGACTAGGTTCTATCACGGGCTATTCCAAATTTGACATAACATTATATGACACCCTTAGAAAATGAATAGCTTTGTCCTTTCACTTGGAAACTTGTGAAATTAAAGTTAAGCTTTCTAATCCCCTGAGTACAAAATTCGTATTCTACTAATTATAGTAGCACTATTGTACTTAAAGCATCTCTTTGGGTAAAAGTAAAATTGTCTATTTTGTCCACAATAGATAGAAGGGCAGGGAGCTGTTCATTTCAAAAAGAAACATAAGCAAAAATCTTTTACCTAAATTACATATATAGTTAGAATAGTTAACATAAAATTTAAATAAATTTGATGCCAATGTCTTATTGGCTTGCAACACCCTTCGTGAAACAGTACACATTTCTATTTTTTATTATCTTGAATGGAAGAGGTATTTCTGATTCTTGTATTCAGTTCACATCCTGAGGTTACACAAGTACCAGAAACAAGGCTTCAGTAACTTTTGTCTTTAACACACCACTGACAGTCAAGAATATGGGAGGAGACAACAGCCAAACCAGGTCTTAGTTGTAAATTTATATTAAGAATTTTTCCATTAGGAATATAAAGGTCCACTGTTCTTATTAAAAAGCATGACTTATCTGCCATTGCAGAGTGAGAGGCTATTACTAGTGTACAAAGGTAGATACAGTGCTCTAATTCACTAACATCTTGATTAAAAAATCATGTGTAATAAAGGTATTAGTGCTTGTTCAAGAGAGATAGGGGAGGTAAAATTAAAACCTCATACATAAGTAAAATTTCATCATTTTGTAATCTTAATGAATCCAAAAGCAATTGATTAATCAACCCAATTGTAAGAATAAGTGTAAATGGCCTTAGCAAGGCATAAGTTGTGGATGGGATTTGGGATGATGGCTGTTCTCGAACAAGGCTCCAGATTTAAGGGAATGGGTTGAGAGAGTACTCAGTTTAGGGATTCTGTTAATCCCAGGTCTCATGATGTAAGGTCTACTCTGTGGTTTGAAATATGGCAACATTGATAAAAGTAGTTATTAAAGAGTCTATATAATAATGAAAGACCCCGAATAGCTAAAGCAACCCTGAGTGAAAAATGCAATACAGGGGGGATTGCCCTACCAGACTTCAAACTATATTACAAGGCCATAGTCATAAAGACAGTCTGGTACTGGCACAAAAACAGACCAGTTGACCAATGGAACAAAATTAAAGATCCAAATTTGAGCTCATGCAATTTCAGCCACCTCATATTTGACAAAGGGGTAAAAAATTGCTGAATGGAGGAAGGATACCATCTTCAGCAAATGGTGCTGGCAAAATTGGATCACCATCTGTAGAAGAACAAAATTAAACCCCTACCTCTCACCCTGTACAAAAACCAACTCCAAGTAGATCAAAGATCTCAATGTGAAGCCTGAAACCCTGAAGGTGATAAAAGAAAAAGTTGGCAGCAACCTATAAGACATAGGTGTAGGAAAAGACTTTCTATCAGACAGCAGCTGCATAGGAAGTAAGGTCAACAGTTGACAAATGAGACCTCATAAAAAAAAGCTTCTGTACAGCGAAAGAAACAATCAAGGAGGTGAAGAGAAAACCCACAGAATGGGAAGAAATCTTTACCAGTGACACATTTGACAGAGCATTAACCTCAAGAATATATAAACTACTCAAAAAAACAAAAAAGTAGGAAGACCAATGACCTACTCAAAAGATGGAGTAAAAAGCTGAACAGAGACTTCACCAGTGAGGAATTAAATATGGCTGAGAAACATCTTAAAAAGTGTTCAACAACATTAATAATTAAGGAAATGCAAATTAAAACCACTCTCAGATATCATCTCACTCCAGTACGGCTGGCTACCTAAGATCAAGAAAACACAAGCCAACAGATGCTGGGGGGGGGGTTGTGGTGAAATGGGAACACTCATCCACTGCTGGTGGGAATTTAAACTTGTACAACCACTATGGAAAGCAGTGTAGAGAACCCTTAAAAGACTCGGAATGAGCTTACCACCTGACCCAGTCATACCACTCCTGGGTATATATCCTAAAGACTCATCCTACCTTAGAGATACACACACATCCATGTTTATTGCAACTCTCTTCACAATAGCAAAGAGCTGGAACCTACCCAAATGCCTCTCAACTGACGAGTGGATGACAAAAATGTGTTACATCTACACAATGGAGTACTATTCAGTGGTAAAGAAAGATGACATTATGAAATTTGCAAGTAAATGGATGGAGCTCGAAGCCATTATGCTGAATGAAATAACACTATCCCAGAAAGACAATTGGAGAATGGTTTCCCTCATTTGTGGATGCTAACACCAAATCCCCCAGATGAAAGGCAAGCTGAATGATATCATGGTTATATTTTTGTTTATTTGAAAGCAACTATGTTGTTATAATGTGAATTTCTCAATGGCTCTAGAATCCACCCACCAATTGTTTTCAGACTCTGTAATTACTGTATATGGGTGGAGAGTATGTATCCATATTTTAGAGTCATATGAAATTAATGGAAGAAAATGTGAATTACTAAGCATAAAAAAGACTGAGAGAAAGATGCAGGACAGTTATGGCAGAATGTATGATGGGGTGGGGTGGGGGAAGGGATAGGGGAATACACCTGAACAGAAATGAAAAATGATGTATGAAATACACAAAACATCAATAAATAAAGAATTTATTAAAAAATGAGCATTCAACAGCAAACATTTATCTGCTTCCTATAATAAATATACAAAAAGGATACTACTTCAACATGAGATAATTATATCACATGACCCTGAATACTGCCATAGAAGGAGCAAGTTTAAGATAATTTGATAGCTGTGTTGGAACAATAATGGATCTTGGACTTTAGGTGATTTTCTATAAAGACTGACAATTTTAATTCTCTCTTATGAGATAATAGCATGTTTATCTCTTCACCAATAGACTGACTGTCTAATCACCTGTGTTATTCATTGAACAGTTTCATTCATTATTCACCAGAACAGTAGACATAATGGACAGGGGTGAAAAAAACTCAAAGAAAATATGAGTAGGTTTAGTTTGCTCTACAGAATCTAAATAAGGTGGTTTTAGGAAAGAATTACATCCTCTCTCCATTAAAATGACAATTATTTGTCAAAGACATTTGAACTTATGAATGAAAACATGATCCATGGTATCCAGGTGGACATCTCATCCTCACCCTAGCATCATTATGATTGAGCACAAATCAGTTACGCTCTTTGTATCTCAGGTTTCCTAATTACAAATTGAATGTGACTCCTCAAAAACATATGTTGGAATCTTCCCAGTACAACAATGTAGAGATGTTGGGGCTACTGAGAGGTGCTTGAGTTTCTCAGCACTCCACCACAGTGAATGGATTAACATTTATTTTATAATGGGCTGAGGCTGTAGGTTCCTTTCTGTGTTGTCCAACACTAACTCTGCTCTACTTTGATGGGGTGATACAAGAAGAGCCTCTCCAGATGCAGGCAGGTACATTTTGGGCTTCCTATAAAAACTGTATGAACCAATTTCTACTTCTTATTAGTGACTCTCAGATACCATGTTAAATCAAAAAACCACTTAATTGCTTGGATATTAAAATGCATAATGCCATTTAATAGTAGATCATTCATGAAAAACAAGGAGGAAAGCACTAGGTAAATTGTAAAATCTTATTATGTTATTGTGATCAATATAGTTGCAAAATATATAGAAGAAAGAAGCCTTGGGATTTACTTGTTACTGCATGTGGATAGGTCACAACAATGTTGTCAGTTGTCTCCAGAAGACAGGGAATGAGATCATGCATACCACTGGCAGCATGTAATTCTGCAGCTTTCTCAGGGGTGGAAGACATGTAGTCCGAATACTCTGACTTTTTATTCATTGAACTAAGCCCCCCACCACCACCCTGCTTATCACTTTGTGCTTTCCTGGACACCTCTGAACTCAGTGTCATTCTCTGGTTTCTTATGGCCTAGCGGTTAAGAGCGCCGACCGCTCTTACAGAGGACCCGGGTTCGATCCCCAGCATACACATGACAGCCAAGAACCATCTGAAACTCCAATTCCAGGAGAACTCCAGTTCCAGGGGAATCCAACACCCTCTTCTGACCTCCGCGGCATTGCACGACACGGGTGCACAAACTTGCATGCAGACAGTACATTCATATACATACAGAAATAAATAAAATTAAAAAAATTCTGTTTAGAAGAGGGAATCTCTTGGCTAACTGTTCTAAGAGTATTCTAGTAGCATGCATGTTGAATTCTATAACACAGATCTTTCCTTTATTACACAGAGCTCTTCCCACTAGAGACCATATGGAAAGGCCAGTATCACATAACCTTACAAATTACTTGGAACTTTTGTTCTTTTCAACACCCAGGCTATTCCTACCTGTGAAGTATGCTGCCACCTAAGCTATAATCTTAAGCTATGATCAAGGGAACAATATGATGTTTATCTTAAAGATATTTATCTGCATAGTTTATGTGTTATCAGAAGCACCTGAAAAGAACTGATGGGGCCAAATGGTCACAGCTGGGGGTAAGGGGTTTCTTCCTGTATATGGACAGTCTAAAGAGATAAAGAGATAGAAGAAGTGACATCTTTGATAACGAAAAAAGGATGGCCTTAGAAGATATGGCGGAACTTCCCTAATAATAAGAAAGGATACACCTGTAAGAAATTCCTCACAGGGAGTGTGGTACTTCTCTTCAGGTCTCTCTGTGTTATTAGATAGGCTTCTGTGTATTTCTTTGCATTGGGTAACATTCAATGTGCAGATGTAAGTCACATGCATTTTTATCTGTCATATCTTTTAAAATTGCATGAACATAGAGTTTACTGTAGCTAGGTCTAATACTGAATATGTAATATAAAGTTATTAAGCATTCTTAAATTAAATGTATCACACTAAAATTAAAGGAATTTGAAAGACCCATAAGATGCTTATGAAACACTATAACCCAGTAATATTTATTAAAATTGTCCAACTAGTCCAATTTCTTATAAATAAGGAGGGTAAAAACATATAAATCCACTTTTTAAAATATTTTATAAGCTGGGTGTTGTGGCACATGCTTTTAATCCCAGCACTTTGGAGGCAGAGGCAGGCAGCTCTCTATGAGTTCAAGGTCAGCCTGATCTACATAGTGAGTTCTAGGACAGCTGAGGCTACAGGGAAGTCCTGTCTCAAAAACACCAAATTTTTTTTATTATTTTTGTTTTATGTGTATGAATATATTGTTTGCATGTAGGTTCACCTATGGCATGCAATTCCCACAGAGTTCTGAAGAGGGCATTGTATCCCCAGACCTGGAGGTATGGATGGTTGTTTGCCACCACGTGGGTGTGGGATTTGAACCTGAATCTTCTGCAAGAACAGCTAGTGCTCTTAACTGCTGAGCCATCTGTCTGGTGCCCAGATTCAGATTTTTATATTACAAAAATATGTGACCTATATTCAAATATTGCTTTAATTTGTGATAAATAAGTGTTATGATTTGGATGTAAAGTCCCCTCAAGCGTTCACATGTTAGGGGCTTTGTGCTCAGTTACTGCTATTGTTTTGAGAGACTTTCAAGACTTTAGGATGTTGGGAGCTAGGTAAAGGAATGAGTCCCCGGGCACAATCTCCTTGGGAGTATTTTATGGCTTCCCCCTCCCCTTTCTTGGATTTATATTTTTAATGGCATGAAGATACTTGTCTGCCATTAGCTTCTGCTTCCAAAATATTATGCCCAAGTACCCATGGAATTAACCTTCCATTAGTATTAATAAATTCCCCCTTGGAAACAAAATTCAAACTGAGATTTTATAGTGGTAAACCAGTCAGATTGTTTGTGTTCTTCTTATATTTGAAGAACCTTACACATTAGGTATTAGGAGTGTTCTTAATCATGGCTGTGTGCAATATGCTGAGTTTTTAATTTATCTTCACTGCTTCCAGGATTGACCCATTTTAAAGATTAACACAATAGAGGAGTGTATCTAGAAGGAAAATAATCCTGCCCTTAATGGCAGGTCAGGTATAATTTATACTGGATAATAATACTTGAATATTTCTGCTTTGTCGGAATGTGCATCTGGGGAAATTAGATGTGATCACTTCTTCCCTGATTATAGATTTTCTTCTATGCATTTGATTACTAGTGATAATTAAATTGCTAGTCATCACAGGGGAGACTGGGAATTTGTTATTCATGTTGTAATCTTTCCTCTTTCATATTCTCATTATATATGTGGGGCTTAATGGCTTGAGTTAATTTAGTTCTTTAAGTTATTCTACTGAATTCTAGCTTCACAATGTAAAGGGCATTAATGCAACTGACTGTAACCTTGAAGCTTTGGGCCAGTTTCAGAGGCATGCTTGACACGATCCACCTCTATGCTTTTCATGCCCAAACAAGAGCATCTTATCTGGAATACTCTTTATGAATTTCTTCTTCATATCTATCATCACTATCTTAGACTGCATATTTGTTTTCCTTGGAAATAGTATAATTATTTTATCTCTGGGTACTACACAGAGTTATTAAAGCTCAAGTATAGCCAAGGGCTTTAGGCAGATGATGCTTGGCAAACATGTTCATGCCATTTCGAGAGGAGAGGGACTACTCAAACTGATTAGCTTATAAATTCTTCTAAGAAGCAATATCTCTGTCCCCAATATTTGTATTGATTTACTTATTTAATTTGTTTTACTTTCTGTCAGAAATATTGTAAAAGGTTCTAGTAGTCATAGATACTACCTTCAAAGTGCACTTTCAGACCTTGGTAATCTCAGCTATCCTTTGCCATGCACTGCTTTGCCTTAATAATCTTCTACAGTCAGTTAATATTTGTCTTTATTTTTGAGAATTTCATACATTTATGCATTGAAATATGCTCATACCGACCCCTCATTTCTTCCTCTACATTTATTCACTAACATCTTCCTCTCAAGCTCATGTCTGTTTGTATTTGCTTTTTTATTTATTTAATTATTTTTTGATAATCCACCATATCTAGTTAATGCTGGCCATTTGTGCATGAGTGCAGGGCCACCCCCTCCTTAAAGTATAAGAAACCTAACAGTAGTCATATCCTCAATAAAGAATGATTCTTCCTCTTCCAGCGATCATCTATCGCCAGTAGCTTCTCAGAATGAAGTGGGGCTTGGAGATCATCTACTCATCTGTGACCTTGCCCACGGGGTCTTCAACAAGGACCCGAGGGGAGAATGACCTGAATGAGAAACAAACCCAGATGCAAAGAAGACCAAGACAAATATCTGATCAAGGTCTCAAAGTTTATTTTTTGTAAGGCAGTTTATATAGAAGCAGGCAGGAGGAAACAGCCCCAGCTGGCGTAGTTCGAGGCCATTAGGTTGCTAGGACACCCAACTGCCCATTGTCTTCTAGGGAAGGTTATGGCTGAGTGAACCCCCAAGAAGAAGCAGGGTGCTCCAGCCAAATGAGGCATGGCGTCCTAATAAGTAAACTATAAGCTTGGGCAGTTGTCTAGTGCTAGATGGATGAGGCTTGGGGAAACAGAAACCTAAGTTAACCCTAGAAGCTGTGGCAAGACCGTTGCCTGCTGGCCATGGCTCCCAACACATTTGTGTCAGGATTTTGCTTGGCATCTCCTTGTGCTGTCATATCCACAAGGCTGCATTTCACAGCTGTCTTCTCCATCCCCCCAGTCCTCATATTCACTTGGCCTCTTCTTGGGCAGTGTTTCCTGAGCCGTGTGTGTGTGTGGGGGGGGGCGGGGGGGTGGGGGAGTGGGTGCTAAGGTAGATGTCAGTCTCCTTAGCATTCTTGACCAGTTTTGCAGTTCATCGACTGTCATCTCCTGCAAAAAGAAGCTTCTCTGACCAGAATAGAAAGCAGCCCAGTCTATGGGTATAAAAATAAATAATGAGAAGGCATTTTGACAGCATGACTACTTAGCATTGTATCAAGGGCCTAACCCCTATCCATGAGATTTTAACCAGGATTATAGTACCAAGCATGAAATTCCCTTCTGAAGATCAGATCTCAAATCCAACCAGAAAACAGTTAACTCCATAACAAATGTGCCACTATTGGCACAGTAGGAAGAACAGGAGCTCGATACATTCGTGTTTGCCTCTCTTCTTCATCTGTGGGTCTGAATGTGGCTCCCTAACTCTGCTGTCTCCTGCCCTTCTTACTTCAGCAGTATGTAAATCTTGTTTGTCCACAAGAGGCAATCATATTTTATGTGTTAAAGATAGCAGTATTAAATTAATTAGTATATAAGATATATATTAATATAGATATATTATATATATATATATATTATTTCTAGTAGTCTGAGAACAGTTTTATGGCTCAGCAAATTCTTGACAAGTGGTATTGAATATGCTCACAGGTAAAAAGTGTGGGTTTCTGAGACAGTAGTATGTATGTACAATCATAGTCCTCAGGAGGACAAGGTGGAGGGTCAAGAGTTCAGGGGCAGCCTGGGCAATATAAAGAGACCTGCCTTGGCTCTTTAGTGAGGTTTGTCTTAAAATAGAGCAAAACGAAACAGTATGTAGAGCCTACTAAATCTTATAAAGCTATAGACTTCATGTTTTAGCATTTTCACAAACACTGATTTAATTCTATCCTTTGGCTTGATATTATTTCAAACTCTTTTATTAATGCATGTGAGGAAACAGTGCTAATTGTATCATGTAATATGAAATGTGATGTAAGTATGAACAGTTGCTGAATGAGATCTGGAAAGGCATATCATTCCAGTAAGTGTATGTCATTCTCACTTTTAATAGATGTGACAAATACCTGAAAGAAATGAACCAGGAAAGGGAAGGGCTCAATGCTTCAGAAGCTTTGATCTGTCATACTGAAGTAAGTATGGAGTTCCACAGCTCACAAGACAGCAGTCATCAAACACAAAGAGACAGAATGCCTGTCACAATACCCTGATCATCTTTTCCTGCCTTTATCTCATTTGGCCTCCAGCCACTAGAAGCAGACATTCTGAGAGAGTCTTATACCCGAGTTAATTTTCTCTGGAGATACATCGCAAACACACCCAGCAGTGATATTAAATAATATCCTAGCACTTCCCAAGCCTCCAAAATGGGCAATCAAATTTACCTATCACAAAGGGGAAACCTAAGGAAGCTTCAGGTTTTTACTTTTTTTAAAAGGGAATGATTTCTTATGTGTGCATGTGTGTTTGTCAGAGGGTACCACGGCATGTAGAGGATAACTTTCTGGAATTGCTTTTCTCCTTCAACTTTTACCTGGGTACCAGTGTTCAAACTTGTTTGGCTGGGTGTGCAAGGAAAGTTCCTTTATTTGCTGAGCCATTGCATCCACCTTGCATTTTCAAGTTTTTTTTTTTTTTAATTAGGACAATGATAATTAAACTCTCCATTATGTGGTAGGCTCTTGGAGAAAGACTAAACTTTCTGATAAACTAAACAAGAAATAATAGTTCCACCATTGTTTTTCTGTGTAAAATCAGAGCCAAATCTGAGGACTTACTATGTTGGTCACAAAAGTGACTGTGAGTCAGGATTTATCTCAATTAAAAGTAGCTTTCATTTTCCTAAATACACTAGGTAAAATGGGTTCTTGAAGAGTGGGGAAAATATTGGAAGAAAGGAATTGAATAAGCAATCGTATATCTTTATCCAGTCAGGGCTGTTATGGACAGGTACATCACATTAATGGCTTTTTTTGTCTGCCTAAGATGATCCTTAACCCAGGTACATGAATGATCTTGTTGCTACTGGTTCCTATGTGCTTTTTTCATTATGTCATCTCTCTTAGAAGCAGTATAGTTTTGAAAGGGATAAGCCACTGAAATGTGGAAGAAATGTGTGTTGCTTCTTTGGAGTACAAAGCCAAGAAGTGGACTCTGTGCTTTCTAGTAAGTCGTTTGGAGTATTTATTAGCACTAACAAATAAATGTTTATTCAACGAATATTTAGTATTGTTCCAAGGGAAACACAACATTGAAATTCAGGATGAAATTTGAAAAGTGTTGATAAAATGCAGGGAGCAAAATATTCTGCTCTTTGTAGTTACAGTCTAAGATTTTAGATGAGCCATTGTATTCAGGATCAACTAACACACACACGCACACACACGTGCGTGCACACACACATGAGAGAGAGAGAGAGAGAGAGAGAGAGAGAGAGAGAGAGAGAGAGAGAGAGATTGAGAACTGTCAAGACCTGGAGTAGGTAAAAATATAGAGTGGGACAGTTAAGCTTTATAGAAACCTTGAGATGGTTCTATTGGGGAAAAAATAGACTAAGAAACTGATCTTCCACTTTGATAGTTTGATGATAAAAAAGTACAAAATTAAAAAGATAGAACCACCTTCCACGGAGAATCTATCATTTACTTTAAGCTTCTTAATCAACATACTTTCATGTGACATTTGAACTGGAAGTACCTGTGAACTGGTATCCAGGATGTCCATTGGGAAAGGCTCTCAAAATTGGAAAGATCTCCAGACAAACATCAGATGTAAACAATTTCTTAGAAAGACTGCAACTGGAAGGCAGCCATGTGAAGTACTAGACTACCAAAGGAAAATAATGGAGCCGTATTCTCAGTATTAACTCATTCCTGTCTGTAACTGTTAAATAAACTAATGGAGGAGAAACAGATGGAAATCAAAGACAAAAAGCAAGAGAGAGAGAGAGAGAGAGAGAGAGAGAGAGAGAGAGAGAGAGAGAGAAGAAACAGGGAAGTGAAAAACATTGATATCCCGAAATAACCATAAATCAATAGACTTTTTTGTCTAAAGAAATAGACATATCTGAAACCTCTGCCGAAAATTATGAAAGCAAAATGATTTGGGAGAAAACGAAAAGGATGTTTTCCAACTGAAAAACACTAATAGAACAGAAACCAATACCTCTATGGAAAGATTTAACATCACATTAAACACTGCTGATAACAGCATTAAAGAACAGAATGATAAAGCAGGTATTACCTAGAACCTTATTACTAGATCAGTACCACAAAGCAATGACATTGTCTACTCAGGCTTTGCCATGGTCTAACGCAGTGTATATTTTACAAGATCACAGATGATATATAATATGTATAATATAATATACAATACATATGGACAGAAAGATATAAAATATGACAGCTACCCTGTGGCTGCCACTGCTTTTGCCATTTTTCAAAGACATGAGACACAGTTTTTCAACCCTCCAAAATGGACGGAAGACTCATGTTTCTCCAAGAATCCTCCAAACCTTTAGTGCCATATGGGGACTGTTGAGACATCCAGCTTGTGGACTGAGCAACTACTGGGGTTTCAGCCTCCTCAGAGTATAGACTGCCACACTGTACGAAGATCAAGACAGGATGTGGTATTTAGTGGACCTCATTTGGTGACTACAGGAAGAGAAGATCTCAGTGTAGAGCACAAGAGCAGGACTGATGGTTGTTTGGACTTTCCAAGAAGGAGCTTTCAAAGAATTCCTTAAGGGGAGATCTCCCAAGACCAACTGAAGTGTAGGTATGTAGGTAGGAGCTGGGTGCTTCAGCAAGGCGGATTGTTGTTTGATTTAATCTAGTTAATCTAGTTGTCTTTGGCTTAATTAGCTGTGGGGGTGGAGTTATCCTCCCAGCTGGTATAAAAAGTGGGGTTGTGTGAGTTTTGAGATCAGAGTTGTCCCAAGACCACCTGAAGCACAGGTAGGTAGGTAGGAGCTGGGTGCTTCAGCAAGGCATATTGTTGTTTGATAATCTAGTTAATCTAGTTGTCTTTGGATTAATTGGCTTTTGTGGCTGCAGGGGTGGAGTTATCCTCCCAGCTGGTATAAAAGGTGGGGTTGTGTGAGTGTGTGTGTGTGTGTGTGTGTGTGTGTGTGTGCGCGTGTGTGTGTGTGTGTGTGTGTGTGTCCTGCCTGCCAACTGGGATTACAAAGGCATCTGAAGGAGGCAAGCAAAACAAGCCTTCAACACAGTGAAGAGGCATTTGGGACTCACATTGGAATACAGACAAGGCAAGGAGAAGACCATATGCCAGGAAAAGGAAGAAGAGACAATATGGGAAAGATGTTGGATAATCCCACACCAAGCTCTACCAACCCTGTGGAAGATTCCTACAGTGGGATCCCCCTGGGGATGGTCCAGGACACAGATATCAGAAGCATAATCCTGAACATACTTAAAGAAGTGCAAGATTATAAAGAACCAATCAAAGAATTAAGAAGAGGGAGCAAAGAACTCAAGAAGGAAGTCGAAACACTGAAAAGATCCCATGTTGAAAAAGATAAGGAAATCAACCAGCAAAGCAAAGAGCTACAGGAAGGGATTTAGAAGCTCCAAAAGGAAGTGGAAGTAAGAAATCAGAAGAGGAAATGAAAACGGGAACACAAACACTCATCCAATCAAGAGGAAAGGAATGGAAAAAGCCTCAGAAGCAGAATGGAGGAAGCAGAACAAAGAATATCAGACCTGGAAGATAACACAGAACAACTAAAAACCTCAAGGAAAGATTATGAAAAATTTAAAAATACACAAAAGTGGAACAACCAGGAAATGTGGGACACTATGAAAAGATCACACCTCCACATCATAGGAATAGAGGAAGAAGAAGAATCCCAAGAGAATTGTATTGACCAGATCTTCAACAGAATAATAGATGAAAATTTCCCCAAACCAAAAAAAAGACAAACCAATACAAATAAAAGAAGCACATAGAACTCCAAACAGACAAGATCAGAAAAGAAACTCTCCATGCCACATCATAGTTAAAATGCTAGATACCCAAAACAAAGACAAAAATCATTAAATCTACAAGAGAAAAACAACAAGTGACCTATAAGGGGAAACCTATCAGAATTACAACTGACTTCTCAGTGCAAACTATGAAAGCAAGAAGAATGTGGAGAAAAGCATTCCCAGAGTTAAAGGACAATAGATGCCAACCCAGGTTACTCTACCCAGCAAAAATGTCGATTATAGTTGAAAGAGAGAGAGAAAAAACTTCCATGACATAAACAAGATGAAAGAATCATGTCCAGAAAACCAACCCTTCAGAGAATACTTGAAACAATTCAAAGGACAGAAGAAAGGAGCAACTATCCCCAGGCATCTAGAAAGAGAAACAAATAAAAGCATAACTGCAGAAGTAGAAACCTAAACCTAAACTGCAAATGGATAATAAGGCAAAAGGAAGCAACACAAACCTATCAGTCATAACCTTAAATATTAATGGACTAAATTCCCCAATCAAAAGACATAGACTGGGAGATTGGATTGGGAAACAGAACCCATTGATATCTGTTTACAAAGAACACATCTTACCTTCAAGGACAAGCACCACCTTAAAGTCAAAGGTTGGAAAAAAATATTCCAAGCAAATGGTACCAAAAAGAAAGCAGGAGTTGTTATTTTAATATCAGACAAACTCGACTTCAAAGTAAAAGAAATCAGAAGAGACAAAGAAGGCCATTACATTTTTATCAAAGGAAAAATTCACCAAGAAGATTTCACAATTATGAATATATATGCCCCAAACTCTGGTGCATCAAACTTTATAAAGACAATTCTCCAGGACCACAAGTCACACACTAACCCCAGTACACTCATAGTAGGGGATTTCAATACCCCACTGAGCCCTTTGGACAGGACAACAGGACAAAGAATAAACAGAGAGACATCTGAACTGAATGATATGATACAGCAAATGGACCTCATAGACCTCTACCAAATATCCCACCCTAATACCAGAGAATACACTTTCTACTCAGCACCCCACGGAACATTCTCCAAAATCGACCACATACTGGGACACAGAAGAAACCTCCACAAATACAAAAAGATTGAAATAATTTCATACATTCTATCAGACCACAGTGCAATAAAGCTCAACATCAACACCAGGATAAGCCCTACTGCCTACAAGAACACATGGAGACCAAACAACACACTCTTGAATAATGAATGGGTCAAGGAAGAGATAAAGAAAGAAATAAAAGCATTCCTGAAACTGAATGACAATGAAAATACAACACAACAAAACCTATGGGATACCTTAAAAGCAGTACTAAGAGGGAAGTGTATAGCCCTGAGTGCCTACATTAGAAAAACAGAGCACAAGTGAATGATCTAACACTGCAGCTAAAAGCACTTGAGAGGCAACAACAGATGAACCCTAAACACAACAGACAGGAAGAAGTAACAAAAATCAGAGCAGAAATCAATGAAATAGAAATAAAGAAAACAACACAAAAAAGAATCAATGAATCTAAAAGTTGGTTCATTGAAAGAATAAACACGATAGACAGACCTCTAGCCCAGTTAACCAAAAGAAAGAAGGAACAACTCCAAATCAATACAATCCATGATAAAAAGGGAAATACCACAATAGACAAGGAAAAGATCCAGAAAATCATAGGGGAATACTTCAAAATCTATACTCTACCAAGTTTAAAAACCTAGAAGAAATGGATAAATATCTGAAATCCTGGGAATCACCAAAGCTCAAACAAGAAGAGATCGACAGCTTAAACAGACCCATAATATACGAAGAAATTGAAGATGTAATAAGAAACCTCCCAACTAAAAAAAGCCCAGGCCCAGACAGTTTCTCAGCAGAATTCTATAAAACATTTCAAACAGACCTACAACCATTTTTACTGAAATTGTTTAGAAGGCTAAAATCAGAGGAAATTCTCCCAAATTCCTTCTATGAAACCAGCATCACTCTATTACCAAAACCAGGTAAAGATACAATTAAAAAGGAGAACTACAGACCCATCTCCCTAATGAACACAAATGCCAAAATTCTAATCAGGATACTGGCAAATCGCATACAGACTCACATCAAGAAGATCATCCATCATGACCAAGTTGGATTCATACCAGAGATGTAGGGATAGTTCAACATACGAAAATCAATAAACATCATCAAGCACATAAATGGAATGAAAGACAAAAACCACACCATCATCTCAATTGATGCTGAAAAAGCCTTTAACAAAATCCAGCATCCATTCATGGTTAAAGACCTAGAGGGAATTGGATTGGAGGGATCATTCATCAATGTAATCAAAGCCATACACAGGAAACCCACAGTCAATATCATCGTAAATGGGGAAATGACAGAAACATTTGCTTTAAAGGTAGGAACTCGGCAAGGCTGCCCCTGTCACCACTCCTTTTCAATATAGTGCTTGAAACACTTGCTAGAGCAATAAGGCAAGAAAAGGAAATTAAAGGAGCACTAATTGGAAAAGAGGAAATCAAGCTATCCCTATTTGCTGATGATATGCTTGTTTACTTAAGGGATGCTAAGAACTCCTCCAGAAAACTCCTAGAAACGATTAACAGCTTCAGCAAAGTGGCAGGATACAAAATTAACCTTAAAAAGTCAATGGCCTTTCTTTACACAAACAACAAGCAACTGGAGAAGGAATTTAAGGAGACCTTCTCACTCACAATAGCCTCAAAAACAATAAAATACCAAGGAACAAACCTAACCAAGGACACCAAAGATCTCTACAGCAAAAAATTTAAACCCTTAAAGAAAGAAATTGAAGGCATCAGAAGATGGAAAAACCTCCCATGTTCATGGATTGGGAAAATAAATATAGTAAAAATGTCCATTCTACCCAAACTCTTGTATAGATTTAATGCAATCCCTATTAAAATCCCCAAGAGTTTCTTCACAGGCTTGGAAAAAAAAAGTCCTTAATTTCATCTGGAAAAACAAAAGACCCTGAATAGCCAAAATATCCCTGAGTGAAAAGAGCAACACAGGGGGGATCTCTAAACCAGACTTCAAACTATATTCCAGGGCTATAGTCACATAAACAGCCTGATACTGTCACAAAAACAGACCAATGGAACAAAACCGAAGATCTGAACTTGAGCACATACAATTTCAGCCATCTCATATTTGACAAGGAGGCCAAGAAGACACAATGGAGAAAAGACAGCATCTTCAGCAAGTGGTGTTGGCAAAACTGGATCACCACTAGTAGAAGAATGAAATTAAACCCCTACCTCTTGCCCTGTACAAATGTCAACCCTCAAGTACTTCTCTGACCAACATAGTAAGTCCTCAGATTTGGCTCTGATTTTACACAGAAAAACAATTCAATTTGTATGTTAATATATTATTTTATTAATGAGGGTGTTCTAGTTTATCTTCCATTGCTGTGACAAAACACTCTGACACCAACTTGGGAAGGAAAGGGTTTGTTCAGCTTACATTTCCTGGGTCACAGTTCATCACTTAGGGAGCCCAAGGCAGGAACTCAGGGCAGGAACCTGGAGGCAGGAACTGAAGCACAGGCCATGGAGGAATGCTGTTCACTGGCTTGCTCTCCTGGCTCATGCCCAGCCTGCCTTTTTATATGGTACACAACCTGCCCAGGTTGGCACCACTCATTGTGGGCTGGGCCCTCCCACAATGCTTGACAATCAAGACAATACTCCACAGATGTGGCCACAGGCCAATCCAATGGAACCAATTCCCCAACTGAGGCTCCCTCAGCCCAGGTGTGTCAAGTTGACACTAAAGCTATCCAGCACAGAGGAATAAGAATATTATTTGTTTGTCTGATATGTATGTGAAAAGTAATCTGGAAACTCAAAATCACTATGGAACTCCTGGTTGTAAGTGAATTTATATCACATCAAATTTTACTGAGTAAGAACTAATATGCTCACTGTACACGTGCTAATTATAAGTACTTATGCCATGCTTACTATTAAAACTGCTATGAATACAGTACATCATTTATAACAACATTGTGAGGCTTTGTTCCATAGCACAGGTTGGCCTTGAAATGGCCTCATCATGTGTCTGCTTCTGTAGTCCTGGGATTATAAATATGGGTCTCCATGCCCGGAATTTATAACAAGCTCTTGAATTCAGTTGATGTTATATATTACAACATAGAATTAACCTTTAGCTGCTTGGCTTGAAAGTTTACTAATACTGGGTAAATAAGGTAAATCCTAGATAGTATTCTTATGATATCATGAATCTGACCTTTGACTTTAGAGTTCTTGTTGTTCCAAAAATAACTAGTGCACTGCTCATCCAGAAGTTGATACATACAGAGTTTATTAAGCCATGCTAAAATGATCACATAAAATAGTACCAGAATTATCAATTCAAAATCTTTAAGTTGATATATGCATATGTGTCCCTGCCCATGTAATTTTGGCTTCATAAATTGTGGGTTTTGTTGTTTGTTTTCTTTTATTTCCTTTGTTTTTTTTTTTTTTGTTTTTTTTTTTTTTTATTGATGTTAAAGAACTCTTGATGCAACACTCTAGAGCAACTTGCTCAGGATGTGCTGTGCCCAAGGGGCCGATAAAGGGAAAGCTCTATTCTTTGTGATTTGATGCACAGATGAAAAACTTAACACACAATAACAGAAGTTTGTTGTTAATAAATCACATCCTAGTTTTTCAGCTCTTTTGGAAGCAGATGCCATCTTCCGTCTTCTAGTTCTTGTAGCTTCACTGCAACATCAATGACGTATGTGTCCAGGAAAAGTTAAAAAGCCTGTCCAATGCCTTTTTTCTTAGTTCATCCATTTTATCCATTTTCCACTGTCTCTTGGTCTCAAGGGTACCTTTCAGCATCCTCTGCTATTGCTCGTTGGGGTGTTCTCGATTGTCCCCATGTTTGGTGGGCTGGGTGGGAGAGGGAGCTTGGGAAGGGTGTGCCACAGTGGGAAGGTTGTGAGTCACCCGGATGCCTCCAGGGATGATGCCTTCCATAGCTGCAGGAAGTCCTCCTGGAGCCACGCCCACAATGCCTGGTGGGTACCTGTATGTGGCACCATTGAGCTCAGGATGAATTGCTTGCTGGTCTATTACAGACCAAGGAGCAGAAGTAACAAAGAATTCCTTGTTGACACAGTTCCGTAAGCTTTCTGGGATTCGACCTGTGATTGCTCGGCGGATCTCGCGGATCTCCGTGGCAGCCTCCTCCTTCATCTCTAGTGATGCTTGCTCACGGTACCAGGCCGTGTGGGGTGTACAGACGAGATTTGGCGCATCTGTCAACGGACCCTGAGCAACGCTAAAGGGCTCCGACTCGTGCACGTCAAGGGCTGCCCCTCGTATCCTGCCCTCTTCGAGGGCCTGAGCTAAGGCTTTCTATCCACCAGACCACCTCGGACTGTGTTCACGAAGAATGCCCCTGGCCTCATCTGCTTGATAGTAAAGTCATTGATGAGGTGGTGGTTATGTTCATTGAGGTTGCAGTGCAAGGAGATGCAGTTACTCTGATAGAGCAAGTCCTGCAGGGTGTAGACCCTCTGCACCCCTAGAGACCTCTCTATCCCATCCTGCAAATAGGGGTCATAAAATATGACGCTGAAACCAAAGGCCTTGGCTCGACCAGCAACTGCCTGTCCGGTGCGACCAAAGCCAATGAGGCCCAGGGTCTCGCCTCGGATTCGAGCTGCTCCTGAGGCCACCTCCCAGATCTGCTCCACGCTCTGCACCCGGGTGCCTTCTCAAAGCGCCTGGTACAGCCACGTGTTCCGCCGGTATAGATTGAGGATGTGGCAGACAGTGGAATCTGCTGTCTCCTCCACAGCAGCAGATGGGATGTTGCACACAGCGATCCCGAGCTCACCAGCAGCCTTGATTTCGACGTTGTCATAGCCACTGCCAATCTGCACAATCACTCTCAGAGCCTTGAACTTCTCCAGGTCTTCCCTGGTGAGGGTGATGGTGTGGTACATCATGGCCCCCACAGCCTCATTTAACACCTTATCATGGATTTCCTGAGTAGACTGTGCATCGCAGAAGGCCACGGTGGCCAGGTCCTTCAGGATGGGCATTTCCACAGTGCAGTCTCTGCCATCCAGCAGTGCCACCAGGGGGCGGGGGTGCAGGGGGCCGTTCATGATCTGGGGGCAGATACCTTAACAAATTCTGTCCAATCGTTATTGCTTGACTTTGTGCTTATCCACAAGGGCCATTCTTTATCGAATTTTGCAACTGTCTTATTCAAAAGGCAAAGCAGTCCTCTAAGAACTTAGGGGCATTCGCAGGAGTCTGCATGCATTACGCCACTATGAACCCAATATCAATGTGTCCGAAAACTACAGCTTACTCGCAGGGCTGTCCGTCTTTTTAAGGGTTCAGCTTTATCGGTTCACAACTATTTGCAGTGATGAAACCCTGTTGACAGGAAGCCCACCCTCCTCTGCAGTTTTGAGGTCCCTCCTCCTCTGCAGTTTTGAGGTCCCTCGAGGGTCTGAGTTGAGCCTTCCACAACAGCCCTTAGAGCCCCTGTGGTCCTGTTGTTTGTTTTCTTTCTGGGACAAAGTCTCCCTGAAGCTTCAGCTGCTCTGGATCTCCCTGTGTAGACCAGGCTGGCCTTACTTTCACAGAGATCTGCCCACCTCTGCTTTTCAGGTGCTGGGATTAAAGTTATACACCACCGTAGTTGGCAATAAATTGTGTTTTGCTTAAAAAATCCTCCAAAAAAGCTCAACGGAGGAAAGAATGCATCTTCAGAAAATGGTGCTGGCAAAACTGGTTCACCATTTGTAGAAGAACAAAATGAAACCCCTACCTCTCACCCTGTACAAAAATTAACTCTAAGTGGATCAAAGATCTCAAAGTGAAACCCAAAACCCTGAAGGTGATAGAAGAAAAAGTTGGCAGCAACGTACCAGACATAGGCATAGGAAAAGACTTTCTATAAACAGCAGCTGAGCAGGAAGTAAGGTCAACAGTTGACAAAAGGGACGTCATGGAAAGTCAGAAGCTTCTGTACAGCTAAGGAAACAATCAATGAAGTGAAGGGAAAACCCATAGAGTAGGAGGAAACCACTAGTGATACATCTGACAGAGTATTAACTTCAAGAATATATAGACTACTCAAAAAACAAAGAAGAAAACAAATGACTGCCGGAGTCCAGCTCTAGCAGGTTCAGTTCCTGAAATGGGTGGTCACAAAGGCGGCAAAGAAATAAAACACAAGAATCTCTTTTTCATGACCTGAGGAACATCTATTTTCCCTGCTCCTGTGCAGAGGACCTCTTGGGTTCTTCACTCTGCCGATTCCTTGACCTAAGGCTCAGAGAGCTTTTGCCTTCCCTCCACCTGTGCAGAGGGCCTTGCCAATTTGCCACTCTGCCGAATTCCTGACCTAAGGATCAGAGGGCTTTAGCCCTTCCCTGATCCCGTGCAGAGGCCCTTCGGGTTTGTCACTCTGCTGATTCCTTTTCTTCTCTGCTCCTCAGGTCCCGAAGTTTATTTATTTATTTTTAAATCAGCCATTTTATTTTTTTAATTTATTATTTTCTTATGTGTACGAGTATACTATCTGCATGTAGGTTGGTGCACCCATGTTGTGCAATGCTGCGGAGGTCAGAAGAGGGTGTCAGATTACTCTGGAACTGGAGTTAGAGATGGTTCTTAACCACCATGTGGGTGCTGGGATTCAAACCCGGATCCTCTACAAGAGCAGTCGGTGCTCTTAACCACTGAGCCATCTCTCCAGCCCCCCAAAGTTTATTTTTATATGCCCTAAAACTAATACATGTTATGCAAGTCTAAGCTAATGATGAAAAAAATAACCCAACTTCCCTGTAAATATTTTTCAGAAAATTCACACCTGAAATTAATCTTAATATCAAAAACAGTAAAACAATCAATAATGGTACAATCATTTAGTTGAGACATCAAGAAGGTGAAACAATAATAGTACAGCCATTCAGCTAAGCAATTTAACAGTTTTGCAGCAACTTTTAACTCTAAGGACTCCATTCTTTATGTCTTGTGGTTATGTAGGTGCTGGACAGTGAAAAAAATGAGCTTTAGAGCTTTTTTTTTTTTTTTTTTTTAGTATTTTGGAGACAGGGTCTCCCTGTAGCCCCAGCTGTCCTGGAATTCACTCTGTAGACCAGGCTGGCCTTGAACTCACAAAGATCTGCCTGCCTCTGCCTTCCAAGTGCCAGGATTAAAGGTGTGTGCCACCACACCCAGCTTAAAAATGAGCTTTAGAGCTTTAACAATAGAGAACTTTATTTTTCTCACTTTAGTATTTTGTGGCTGGTGTAGCTTTGATTTGTATCTTGTTTTTATTCTGGTCACTGTTTTCCTCAGTTTCTGTTTTTAACACTTTCTGCTAAGGTGATTTTTGAAGGGCTAAACTTTTGAGTTAGATCACTAGAATCCACTGTTTTACTGGACTTAGTTTCGCTTGTCCCTACACTCTTCTTTTTAGTTTAAACCTGACCATGAAATCAAAATTCTTTTCCTTACTTGGGCAATCTGTGCATGACACAGTTTCTGTAGAGGTCTTAATTACTACTGTATTATACTTTTAAGTTGTGTACAGTTGTGTACACAGCACCATTATTTCTCACAAAGTACTCATTTCTAGAAAAGGCAAAAGTGTCAGTTCCACTCCTTGAGGCAGAAGCAGGTACCCTAACTGCTAGAAAGCCGAAAGTCAAGCAGGCCAGTAAAATGAGAATTAATATGATAAGGAGAATTATTAAAAAACAAGGTCAGCTGGAGAGCAGACTTAAACCAGATGAGTCAGGTCACTGGAACTTTGTCAAGCAGTGAACCTTTCATGAATGGCTCCGCCAAATGACCTACTCAAAAGATGGAGTAAAGAGCTGATCAGAGACTTCACCAGTGAGGAAGTAAAGATGGCCGAGAAACATCTTAAAAGGTGTTCAACATAGTTAATAATTAAGGAAATGAAAATTAAAACCACTCTCAGATATCATCTGACTCCAATAAAACTGGCTAAGATCAAGAAAACAAAAGACACCAAATGCTGGAGAGTTTATGGGGAAAGGGGAACACTCAATCACTGCCGGTATATAACCACTGTGGAAAGCAGTGTGGAGAACCCTTAAAAGATTCAAAATGAGCCTACCACCTGCTCCAGCCATACCACTCCTGGGTATATTCCCACAAAACTCATCCTACTGCAAAGATACATGCACAACTATGTTTATTGCAGTTCTCTTCACAATAGCTAAGAGCTAGAACCAACAAAATGCCTCTCAACACATGAGTGGATAACAAAATCAGCAGTAAAGAAAGATGACATCATGAAATTTGCAGGTAAATGGATGGAACTCAAAGCCATTATGCTAAGTGAAATAACACAGTCCCAGAAAAAAAAGTGAATGGTTTCCCTCATTTGTGGATGCTAATACCAAATCCCTAGTTGAAAGGAAGCAACATTAGTTATTGTTATATTTATTTTTATCTGAAAGCAACTGTGCTGTTATAATGTGAATCTCTTAGCAGGCTCTAGAATTGACCTACCACTTATTTTCAGACATTGTAATTACTGTATACGGATGGGAGATATGTAGTCATATTTTAGAGTAATATAAAATTAAAGGGAAAAATGTGACTGCCAAAACATATTTTGAAATTAACATATAGTTTATTCTCAGAGGTTATAATTTTGATACATGTGTGATGTTTATATAGGCATATTTTGAAGCAATGCAAAGGGGAGGGAATAACAACATAAGGATTGGTTCAAAGAACAGTTAAATTCTGCCCCCAAAAACAAGCCTCTGCAGAAAAAAATCCTTGGAAAGACTGAAAGAAGGATGTAAGACATGTATGGCAGAATGCATGACCTCGGGTGGGGTGGGGTGGGGTGGGGGGGCAGAGAGAGAGGAATGTATCCAAATTGGACTGAAAGATGTGTGAAATACAGAAAATATCAATAAAAACTTAAAATCAGTTGAGGAGATTCTGGTTATATGTTCCATTATTATTTTACAGAAATATCAAAGTACTTATGAATTGATAGTAAAGGGGTTTCATAGTTACTGGATCATTAATGTTTCTCTAAGCATAGAACTTCTAATAGATAATAATCTCTAGATACTTATTTCAAATTAACTTTAATACCATTACATGGACAACTCAGAGAAGAGAGTACAGGTGTCTCCATTGCATTGTCTAGGGACTCCACTCTGATCATGCACATGGATGTGGATGTTACAAAAGCTAGGGAGTTAAGACACGTTGAGTATATGTTGGAGCTGGGAAAAGGAGGGTGTTCACACTGAAATTCAAAGCATCTCCTAAGCACTTTATAGAAAGGCAAGAATGTAATACAAGGACATGCAGGAGGGAGTTAGATGTCTTTGATGGAGTGAAATGCCACAGAAGCACTTTTCTTGCTTAGGATTGCCAGCTTTCCTATTCATTAAGTAAGTTCTTATTTCTGACAGTGGATGATGGTTCATTATCTTCAAATGGCAGGATGGCATCTCGCCTGATATGTCCTGGGCAAGGAGACATTTGTGGATTCAAAAAAAACTACTTAGTCCCTCCTAGGCAGCCATCAGGCCATTAACAAACAGGAAAGTAATACTTTCTGCTCTACTTGGCATCTAGTTTGCTTATTCTAAAAGGAAAAAAAAATGTTAGCTAAATTATAATCTGACTTGGCCTTTATTTAACATCTGTCATGGAAAATGACAATGGTTTTTGTGGTAAGCACAATTGATAGATCTGCTAACTTACTTTTTGCAGTTATTTCCACGTCATTAGTAAAGGAGAGCCCTTAGGACACAATACTATGCTGGAAATTCAAAATGGAAATGATTCATGAAATTCATTTCATGTAAAAATAAGCTATGGTTTTGTGGTACTCTCATTTTGATTTCATTTATGTCTACTTAGCAATCTAGAATTGAAACACGCTTTTGAAGGCAAACACTCATAAAGACAAGTGAGAAAATAAAGAGAAGCCATGCTTGCAAGGGTTACAGAGGTCTGAATATTTAATCCAAGAAAAAAGGGGCATCATGTAACTCAAGAACTTCTTAAGTTATTTAGTTACAAGTATTTATTCCTGTGAGAATCGATTATTATACTGTAGGTATTGTAATAGGTACTGAGGTGCCAATGACAGCAGGGACCTATAGCATATAGGTGTACTCAGCCAAACAGGGAAGAGATTGTGTATACCGCAATGAGAACACAGCATCAAGTAAGACTATGAGAGCTGTGTAGGAGCACTGCAGCTCTGACCAAAAGAAGTAATTCCAGTTCCAGGGGATCTGAAGCCTTCTTCTGAACTCCACAGGCATTGCATGACATGGCGCACCCATACACACAAAATATGAATAATATATATCTATATATCTATATATCTATATATCTATATATCTATATCTATCTATATCTATATCTATATCTATATCTATATCTATATCTATATCTATATCTATATATCTATATATCTATATATCTATATATCTATAT
>VZQC01003744.1:4478061-4629863 GCA_009823505.1 Rhizomys pruinosus | reverse complement strand
ATATATATATATATATATATATATATATATATCTTTTCAAGACAGTGTCTCTCTGAAGCCCCAGCTGTCCTGGAACTCGCTCTGTAGACCAGATTGGCCTTGAACTCACAGAGATCCACCTGCCTCTGTCCCCTGAGTGCTGGGATTAAAGGCTTGTGCCACCACACCTGGCTAAATAAAATATTTTAAAAAATAGAATTCATTAGTCGAAGAATATTCAAGAGATATTTTCATGAATGGCAGAATGTGAAAAGGTAATTTCCCTGCACCTTCTAGAACACAGACACTATCTTTTCCTCCTGATTTTCCTTAACTTTTGTCTGTCTACAGGTTCTGAGGGATTCAGACTCCGTGCTATCCTGCACCATTCCACAATAGACATGTCTACAGGTTCTGAGGGATTCAGACCCCATGCTATCCCACGCCATTCCACAATAGACATGTGTACAGGGTCTGAGGGATTCGGAACCCATGCTATCCCACACCATTCCACAGTACACATGTGTACAGGTTCTGAGGGATTCAGACTCCATGCTATCCCACACCATTCCACAATAGACATGTCTACAGTTTCTGAGGGATTCAGACCCCATGCTATCCCACACCATTCCACAATAGACATGTGTATGGGTTCTGAGCAATTGAGACCCCATGCTATCCTGCACCATTCCACAATAGACATGTTTCTCTTCTATGCACCTGTAATTGTCAGAAATAACTCCTTTGGTGGTTCAGAATCCAAGGAATCCTAAACTCGCCTTTCAGTTTGCAAATCAAGAAAACAAGGCCCAGAGAGAGAACAGTATCTCCCTGCTGGATTTTAATATTCTGTATTGCACTTCAAGTTAACATTTTGTCTGAGCAAATCTTGTCTCCCTATAGATTATAAGCAAGTTAAGAGGTGATTTCCATTTTATTAATTTCCTTCCTTTCTTCAATTTTGACTAATTGCACAGATAATATGTTCTCAGTATAAGTTTGCAGAATGATTAGCTGGGTCACTTGCTGTTTGAAATACATTTCCTTTACTTTTTAATATAAGAGGTTTTTAGGATCTCACTAATAATGTTTATTCTAAAATGAAACCATTATCTTGGGGCAGGGGAGGGAGTAGTTACAGCATATGAAGAATGATAGAGTAAATGATAGAGAAGAATGATAGTACCAAAAATGATAGAGCCCTGACATGCCTCTGCTGCGAAATGTCAGATCGCTAACACGACTTCAAGACTATTCATTACCCACCTATAGATCACTGTCAGGGCTACAATCGCTGGCTTTCACACATATTGTATTTCATTTGCTAATTTCCATATCTCACCACTTCCTAAACTGCCCAGTTATGTTTTCTGAGTCTGCCATGTCAGTATTGTTGGCTAAACTGTCTTCCTTTATTTTTTTTTTTGAAGTCTACTAGATATTTAATGTCTTATAAATTCAAGATAACAAATATTTTATATGGGGCTGGAGAGACGGCTCATTAAACTGTCTTCCTTTAGAGAGCATCATCTCTAATTCTACTTTATTTTTAGTATTTTTAACATTTGTTGTTTTACTTAGCATGCAAATTAATGGATTTCAGCATGGATTTTCATACACATGTGTCACTAAACTGTGCTTTAATTCATCCTCTTCCCTCTGCCTCTCTTCTGGCTGGTTCCCTTCCTTACTTCCAAATATTCTTTGCTTATCACATGTCGCCTCTCTTGCAATCACGTATTCCTCTTCTTTAAGAACTCATCCTACCCTAACATGATCTCCTTTGTAGTTTCATGACACACACACACACACACAGACACACACACACACACTTTTGTACCTCTTTCTCCATATATATATATATATATATATATATATATATATATAATTTAAATATAGGTTGTACATATTAGAGCAAACATGATATTTGTCTCCTTGAGTCCAGCTTGTTTTGTTTAATGTAATTATCTGGAGTTCTATCATTTTTCTGCAAATGTCATTATTTATTTTATTTTTCTATGGCTGGATAAAATTTCATTTTGTATTTGTACATGGTTTCTTTGTCCATTCATCTGTTGAAAGGCATCTAGACTGGCTCAGTTTCATACCTCTTGTGATAATAAATATGGATATGCAATTGTGTCTGTGATATGTTGACTTGAGAGTACTTTAGGTATGTAACCAAAGTGGTATATTGGATTGTATGGTAGTCCTAGTTTTAGTTTTCTGAGAAATCCACATAATGATTTTCATGGTGCCTCTAAGTCCAGCAATGACTATGGTTTCCTCTTCCACATTTTTACCAACATTATTATTATTATTATTATTATTAACATTTCTATTGAATTTTATTTGTTTCGTGCATAATTTTTCAGTCAGTCATTGTGTGGATGTTTTCATCAGTGAGGTCATTTTCTGAGTCATGGAAGACAGTTGGAACTAGTTTTCTCTTCTAGCCAACCATTGTGTGTCATGTCCTTGGCGAGTGGAAAATATGTTTATTTTAAGTTATTAATGATAGATATTTGCTATTTCTCACAATATTTGTTTAATTTTGTTTCATGGGATTAATTATTTCTTTTTTTCTTAAATTTTTTATTGAATTTTTGTGCGTGTCATACATTTCTTATTTAAATCTAGACCCATTCCCCTTCCCTGTATCCCACCCTGCTAGTGGTCCTGCATTCTGCCATACATGTCTTGCATCTTTTTCCCAGTCTTTTTAAAATTTTTTGATACAAAAGTTTACTGTTTGGGGCAGAAGTTTACTGTGTAAGCCAGGTCCTTGAACAAGTCTTTTCTGTTGTTGTTGTTGTTCCATTTAATTTTATATCACTCCAAAATATGCATATATATTCCTCACATATAACAAATTCATGATGTCTGAAAATAAACTATAGGTTAATTCCAAAATGGCTTCTAGTTCCATCCACTTACCTGCAAAGTTCATGATGTTGTCCTCCTTTACTGCTGCACAGAATTCCATTGTTTAAATGGAATTAAAATGTGCTATATTTTCTTTATCCACATCACCAGTTGAGAGACGCTGGGTTGCTTCCAGCTCTTCACTATTGTGAAGAGAGCTGCAATAAGCCTGGTTGTGCATGTATCTCTGCAATAGGATGAGTCTTGTGGGTATATATATACCCAGGAGTAGTATGACTGGGTCAGGTGGAATATTCATTATGAGTCTTTAAGAGTTCTTCACACTGTTTTCCATAGGGTTTGCACTAGTTTGCATTCCCACCAGCAGTGAATGAGTGTCTCCCTTTCCCCACAACCTGTCCAGCATTTGGTAACATTTGTTTTCTTGATCATAGCAATTCTTACTGGTGTAAGATGAAATCTTAAAGTAGTTTTAATTTGCATTTCCTTAATCATTAGCAATGTTGAACACTTTTTAAAAATATTTTTCAGCCATCTTCATTTGTGAAGTCTCTTTTCAGGTCTTTACTCCATCTTTTGATTGGCTCAATGGTTTTCTTGCTCCATTATTCTTTGAGTAATTTATGTATCCTGGATGTTAATCCTCTGTCAAATGTATCACTGGTGAAAGTTTTCTCCCCCCTCTGTGGGTTTTTTCTTCATTTCTTTCTTTCTTTCGCTGTACAGAAGCTTTGGATTTTAATGAGGTCCCACTTGTCGATTGTTGACCTTATTTCCTGCAAAGCTGCTGTCTGATTTAGAATGTCTTTTACTATGCCTATATCTTGTAGGTTACAGCCAGTGTTTTCTTCTATCACTTTCAGAATTTCAGGTTTCACATTGAGGTCTTTGGAGTTGATTTTTGTACAGGGTGAAAAGTAGGGGTTTACTTTTTTTTTTTTTTTTTGGCTTTTTGAGACAGGGTCTCCATGTAGTAACTTGCTGTGTAGACCAGGCTGGTCTTGAATTCACAAAGATCCACCTGCTTCTGCCTCTGCCTCCCAATAGCTAGCATTAAAGGTGTGTGCCACCACACCCTGCTATTTTTCTTTTTTATCCCCTATTTGTGCTAAAGGTTTGTTATTTTACTACACTGAAAATGATGGCTTATGAAAGATTTTATTGATGATTTCAAAGTGATTATAGAAGTTTGAGACAATATGTGATACACCCCAGTATTAACTACACAGTGACCCAGCTACATTAACCTATCATGCATATATATATATATATATATATATATATATATATATATATATGTTGAGGAATTTAGGTGCAGTCAGAATAAGCACAACTTTTCACGAAGGTAGTGATGCTTTTACAAGAGCAAGCTCAGAAAGTAGATCCAGATCCACTGAAATAAAATTGAATGACCTTCTAAGGAGTATGGCAGCTATTTTAGTATCACCAAAGTACTGCTTATGAAAATAAATACCTAGAAGCTCTCGTTTTTTTTTTCTCTTTTTGAGACAAGGTCTCCCTGTAGTCGAAGCTCTCTTAAAGCAAGGAATTATATAAGGAGTTGAAAATATATGCAAGAAGTTGTTGGGCATATCACAGAATTATGTGCCGGCCGCTTAAGTTTCAAATTGAACAAGTAATTTTAATTGTTGTTTTTGAAATTCATTTCAATAATATTTAGAACCCCTCTCTTTGCTGCACCCTTCTTATAGTGCTTACCCTGCCATATTTCATATACATATATATGTTTATGTAAAATATGTCATATAATTTAAGGGCTGTCAAGTGAGGTTTGTGTCTCAAAGTGTCCTTTGGTGCCACCATCCACTGGAGCATGGTTAACCTATCTGCTACCATTGCTGTACATTCACATGATTAAGTTCCCAGCTGTTTGGAGAACTATTTCCTTGTGGTCCTCTGCCACCTCCAGCTCTTACAACCTTTTCATTACTTATTCCACCAAGATTCTGAGCCTCTGGAGGCATACATTTGAAATGGGTGTCCTAGTCAGGGATGAAAGCTCTGCAGTCTTTTATTCTCTGCAGTTTGGCCAGTCGTGGCTTTCTGAGATAATCACCATCTGATGCATGAGGAACATTTAACAGTTGAGAATTGCCTTAATATTCTCTCCAGGAACTGTTTTGCTATGTTCCTTGAGCCTTAGATATAAAGGTTGCACTGTATATGTTTCATTTATGTCTGGGCACACCACAAACACTCTACATTTGACCAACTGTGGAACTTTATGACACGCTCCATCTGCTGTGAAAAAGAAACTTCTGTGTGATGAATGGTGAAAGGTGTGCCAAGGTTTCGGAGCAAGGATCCACAAATGAGAGAGAACATAAACTGCTTTGATTTTCTCTGTGGTATGTCACTGAGTACAAGGGTTTCTTTAATTTTTTGAAGGTTTATCTATTCCAGCTTGTGTTCCCTCAATACTCTTGGGTGTAGGTCAATTCCTTAGCATATGGTCAAACTACTGTGCATCATATCTGTAAAAGAAACTTGACTCTTCCTCTATGAGCTGCCATCATTTGCCAAAAGGTCCTGAGGTAGGCTTAGGGTTTCATGCATGCTCATCTCTTCTCCATGATGGGATATTGTCTGGCATGGGCTTGTATGTATATGTTGTCACATGATGAGTCAGTGTGGATTCCTATGTATAACTGTGCTCTTTTGTCAGGAAAACATCCTCTCATTCATGACCTCTGGCTCTGACAATCTTTATGTCTCCTCCACTGTGATGCTCACTGAGCATTTGTGGGATGGCTGTGATATAGATGTCTTATTTAGAGCTGAGCACTCCACAGTCTATTATTCTCCTACACTGGATACTTGGGTGTCTCTTGGTTAATTGTCTTCTGCTACAAAAACCAAACAACAAACAACCACCACCACCACCAACAAACAACAAAACCCAAAAAATCCTTCTGGTGAAAGTTGAAAAATGCACTAAATTATGGATATAATAATAAGCATTAGGAGTTGATTTACATGAATAATTACAGTAGGTTCTCGCCTTTGGCCTGTGACTAATTCAGCCTCTGCTGGTATTGGTCTTTTTATTTGTTAGCCTATGGTATCTGGTTAGGGGCACCGTCTCCCTTGTATAAGGTAAATCCACTTAAACTTTTTAATATATGTATATATTTTAGGAAGCTTCCATAATAGTAAGTTTCCATAGGATTTTAAAAAAATGTCTTAGTGTTAGTTATCCTTCACTGTACTATTTTTTTCTACCAATCTCCAACCCTTTTAACAGTTCTTATACTGTTGCTTGTCATCCTTATGTCACTGCATTCTATTTCCTCTCCCATGAAACTGAACCTGACCTCTTAATTGTTTTCTGTTCCCCATGGGTTTTCCAATTGAAACAAATATATCTAAAGACTCAAAGCTAGCATCTACATATGAGAAAGAACATGTGACATTTGTCTTTCTGGGTATTAGTTACCTTACTCCGGATGATTGTTTTCAGTTTCACCAATTTTTGGACTGCAAATTTCATTTTTCTTAAAAGCTGGATAATATTCCATTGTGTAAACGTACCATACTTCAGTTATCCACTCATCATTTGATGGGCATCTAGGTTGTTTCCATTTCCTGTCTATTGTGAATAGAACAGCAATGAACATGCCTGAGCAAGCATCTCTGTAGTAGGATACAGAGACCTCTGGGTACATGGCAAAGATTGGTATAGCTGAGTCCTGTGGTACTTCCATTTCTAGCTTTTTGAGGAAACTCCACCTCAAATGGCTTACCATTTTGTACTCCCACCAGCTGTGCATAAATTTCCTCCTTTCCCCCCATTCTCACCAGCATCTATCATTGTTTGGCTATTGAAACTTACTTATTATGACTGTGGTGAGATGAAATTCCAAAGGAGTTTTAATCTCCTTGATGGCTAAATATGACTAATATTTTAAAAATGTTTTCCAGTCACTTGCAATCGGTCTTTGAGAGCTCTTTGTGAAGTCCAGTGCCAGGAATGATAGCCCTTTGTTGGACCTGCTGGCCAGGGAGGAGTTTCCCACTGTCGCTGTATCAATACTAGCTGTTTCCAGTTCTCTTGGTTCTCCTCCAGAGCCTGAAAGTCATACCATATTCCTAAATATACTACATATAAAAATCACAGAATGTGGAGAAATCAATCTGGCACTGACTTCAAAACATCACTTTTACTGGGTGACTTTCATAGTGCTGGAAAACGCTATGCATGCAACCAGAGGAGAAAAGTAACTCATTCTCACTCAGCTGTGAACCCTCTGAGTTGTAATAACTAGCCTGTTGAGATCTGCCCACTATTGCTATAGTGGCATGAATGTTATAGAAGAAAATAAATACTTTCTGATTAGCATTAAGGCTCACTGCAAAAGGTGGAACCGTACATGATATTGTTACTGGGGCCAAGAATCTTCCTCTAGATAGGTTGTATGTCCCAGGGGAGAGCTTAACATTGTTCTGCCAAATAGTATTAAACCCTCTTCTAATGATTTGACCTTATACCTGTAGATCAGTTCATCTTTAAACTCTCACCAGAGAATCTTCTTTATGCAGTAGATGGCAGGAGCACCAGCAGGAGGTGTAGACCATTTTGACCTATACGGGAAGGTTCAGAACAAAATAAAGAGAACAAAACTATTGAAGTGGCTTCTCTCCATGTACTGGAAAGCTGGAGGTTGTCAATTTATATGTATGAGAGGAGGAGCCTAGAGATCAGTTGGACTTGGCAACTCTCTTTCTTGTGAGTTGTGACTGATGCTATTTCTAGATCTGTATGGACTAAGCGTTCAGTGTGTGCTAGGGCTGCCTTCATTTTGGAAGCTTTCCCTCTTTTCATAACACGGATCTCTGCGGATCACACAGCTTTGCAGTCTGGAGGAAGTACATATTTTCTCACTTTTCCAAGATCTCAAGATCATCACCTAGGATGGCTAATTTGCTAGTTAGAAGAAGAAATGCCTTAGGGTATGGTACACACCACAGCATTGACATTTCCAATGCCTTTGGAAACCATTCAACTTGCTAGAAGGTAACTCCTGTGGATATCATATACACCCATGGAACTTCAGAGTATCAGGGCTCTGAATAGTTGGCTCCAGGTTGATCCACCTACCCCAGGCTCAAAAATCTTATCAAACTCCAGTATTAGTTGTGATCTACTCAGGGCTACTGAAACTGGGACTATCATTCCTCATGCAGTTCTCCATCTGATACGAATCTCCTGATATAATACTTTCACCCTTTGAAATATTGCTGTCCTAACTTTCTGCTCTAAGCAACTGCCTCTGTGGATGGATATCCCATTATCCTGGGGCTGTGGCAGGCCAAATTGCAGTTCTCCAGCCTGTGTTATTTCCCTATTCTCAAACTTCCAGGGTAGCTATGTTTTTAACAAGCTCTTTCTTAATTTTCTACCTAGTCACCACACATACAGATTAACAAAATGGATTTTTCTTTGCTGATTAGCCTCTGGAAGAATCCCTGTCACATCAAAACCTTCAACTGAATTTGAATGGTAGAAATTGTGTTTGACTTAGTTCTTAATTCAGGAATCTTTTAATTTTCTTTGTGATGTTTTGGATTCATATATTTATTTATTTATTTTTTTTTTTGAGATAAGATCTCTCTGTATCTAGCTTGGAACTTTCTATGTAGACCAGGCTGGTTTTGAACTCATAGAGATCCACCTGGCTTTCCCTCTGGAGTGGTGGGATTAAGGATTTGAGCCACCATGCCTAGCTTTGAAACTTTTTTCCTCCTTTAACATAGTCTTTTTTTTTTTCTTATTCTAAAATTTTCCATCAAAGATTCATAGAAACTATGAGTAGCCTGTTGTCTTACCGAGAAATCCTCTGGATTTTATGTCCAGGCTCCTCTCAAAAGATTACTGAAAATTTATTTTTGCTTTGTGTATGTGTTTTGCCTGCATGTATGTAAGTGTACCACATATGTACACTGCCCATGGAGGCCCAGAGAAGGTGTTGGATCCCCTGGATCTGGAGCTACAGATGGTTGTTAGCCATCATATGGATGCTTGGAACTGAACCTGGGTCCTCTACAAGAGCAGCCAGTTTCCCTAACTGCTGAGCCATCTCTCTAGTCCTGTCAAGAGATTTTTTTAATAAAAGAAATTAACTTATTTCTTTATTTTATTGTGAATATGAAAATATCTGCAATAAGAGTTCTGTGTATTTAGTTATCTTAGTTTCTAGGATTAAAACTTTTTGGAATTAAAGTTTTCAAATACAGAAAACAAAACAAAATCGATATATCAGTATTCAGGAAAACAGTTTCTTTGAATATTAATGGTGTAAGCTGTACAGTTTATTTTTCATCATAGTTGAATAATTTGGATTACTCATTAAGACTTCTTCTATTGCTGCAGGAATAGACCTGAAATCTATATTTTTACTTCACATTCACTAATATGCCATGTGCTGTTTTGTTAAAATAGGAACATACCTTTTTGATAAAGATCCCTAATTGATCTATAATTTGAAAAGTTAATGTGCTACCATGAATGAATATTATTAATAAAAATTGAATTGAATAGTTCTTTTGTAAAAGTAGTCTTTGCACAAAGATATTCCTTCATTTTCCACATTGACAGAACTCTAACTATAGATTGACAGACCCAGTGACCTGATCCACTGAGAGGACTCCATCTCTCAGGGCTAGACTCAAATTATACAAGCCCAATGGCAAATATATAAAATCAGAATACCTACTTACAGATTTACGATGAGCAAGAAATAGCTGTTACATGGACTAGAATACTAATGTCAAATTCCTATTCATGGAGTTCAAATAACAACTACACAAGAAGCTAAATAACAGCCTGGAGATTTTTTGGTGAACATGGGGTCATAGCATAGCAACATTATGACCCCCTAGAGTCCATAAGTATTTTTAGTGTGCCTCCTAATTCCTCTCATGTTATTCAAAATATAAACAATAAAACTACAAAAATGTGGAAAACACTCCAACTAAGTTTTTTTTTTATTTGTCCCATGATGAATACTTTTAAATTTTCCCTAAAATATCAAATAACACCTTCTTTCAACATCATTCTTTTCTGAGGCAATTTACTTTGTTGGTGTTCAAAACATAAGGCATGTCCAGTGAGCTGGAAACAAGAGTTAATTCTAATATGGAGGTTTGGTTGCTACCAGCCTGGAGGCAGTTATTCTCAAGAAGGCTAAAGCTTTCACTGTTCCTATAAAAGTTTGCAAAGCAATTCTACTCTTTTTCCTTACAGTGGTTGGTACTATCTGACTGACATATAAGTGTGTTAATGCATTTCATCAAGTTACAGTCATAGAAGGATGATCTGAGAATATTCTAAGGAGAGTTCACATATTTTGATCTGTTTCAATGTGCATACCATTTCATAATGTAGAGCCCATTTAGAAGACAGCAAGTATTGAAAAAAAAAAAACCATGAAAATCACTTATATTCAAATCCTAGGTGAGGCCAAAAGGCAGATAATATACAGGATGAGGTCAAATTCATATTAGCCTGAACAGGACTATAGTCAACAGCATAAGGGAACATTAGCTTGAAGACAGGGTTTCACAGAAAGTGTCCTACTAATGAAGCACATGCAATTAGATATTTAGGTATTTAAACAGTATAATATATAGCCTTTTGATCCTACTAATGAAGCACACACAATTAGATATATGGGTATTTAAACAGTACTAATTGTTATGGTAGGTTACTTTGGTATAGACACAGATGTTTGGATGGTATGTCAATTCATGATCTACATTTTCTTCGTCAAAATGGCAGGGTCGTCGTTGGTTTAGAAGCATCGCCTAACCATTAGAGGATGTGAAAGCTTGTGACATCAGCCATGGTTTATTTCTCCAAGGAGAGAGCCGATAGCCAAGTAGATTTGGGATAACAGACATAATGGCTGCCACTGCGGCACAGTATTTCCAAGCAGATGAGGTGTAGCTTGTGATGACGGAGGAGTCTTGCTTGACTCAAGGAGACCTATATTAGCTTTATTGGTTTAGTGGTCTTTGGTAACATTTTCTGGTGTTCCAGAGGCCATTTGTACGCTTGCATGTGTGGTCTTAATATATCTTTCCCATGTTTGTATCAGGTCTTAAACAGCAGGACCTTATCGCCTCTCTTCCTGCAATATCCCAATTAGGAGGCAAGGATCCTTTACCATTTTGTGGGGGATTGAATCCCCTGGCCAACATCTCTTGAAATTATCCATTGTTGATGTCAGACTCCTGTATTGATATATTTTTGCTTAAGTGGCAAGGCTAGATATTATACTGTTTAAATACCGAAATACTAATGTGCAGGGCTTCGTTTGAGTAGGATCCGAAAGGTTAAAGCCTGGACAAGCTGGCAGCCCATGAAAGAAAACAGAGCCAAACTGACTAGAGACCAAGACATCAGCTTCCAGAGAAAGTAGAGTGTTTTTTGCTTCTCATCCACCTGGGCCCCTTTTCTAAGCCTAGGGAACAATCGGTGCGGAAGAGAGGGCGTGATGGAATGTAGGTCTTCGATTGGGGTTAATGGTGAAATTACAGCAATGTATTCTGGACACTCAGTTGATCAACTTGATTGACATACAACCCCCCGCTTCTGATGGTGGGACCATGGCTGTGTGGGTTTGGTCACAAATGCTTGCAAATTGGCTTTATGTGAAGGACGCTTGTACTCACAAATTATCACCTATTTTAAAAAAAATGAAAACAGAACAAAACAAAACAAAAAAGCAGAGAAAGATGCAGAAAACTTTGGCAAATGAACGATCTGCGAGGGGTAGGGGTGGGGTGGGGGGGGAAGGGAAGGGGATATATGCCTGAACTGAATTGGAAAATGATGTATGAAATACACAAAGCATCAATAAAAAAAGTCTTATCAGCAAAAAAAAAAAAAAAAAGAAAGTGTCCTAAATAATTAAAAAGTTATTTGTTGAATAAAAAATGAATGGATGTTGAGAAAACAAAGTAAATAACACAGTTAAACAACTGCCATTGTTTTATGCATTATAAATTTCAAGTCAGGCCTGGTGTGGTAGTACACACCTTTAATACTAACAGCCAGGAGGCAGAAGCAGGTGGATCTCTGTGAGTTTAAGGGCAGCCTGGTCTACAGAGTGAAATCCAGGCCAGCTGGGGCTATAGGGAGATCCTGTCTCAAAAACTCCAAAAAAAGTCAGATAAAATGCCAAATTACAAACGCCTGAACATGGAGCTCAGTAGTTAAGAACACTTGCTGTTCTTTCAGACGACCGGAGTTTGCTTTCCAGCACCCACACATTGGCTAACAAGTATTCCTAACTCCAGTTCCAGGGGACCTGACACCCTCTCTCTGTCTCTGCAGGTATTGTGTGCACATGGTACACATATACATGCAGTCAAAACATACACATAAAATAAAAATAAATAATTTTATTATTATTTTATTGAATTTTTGTGTATTTCATACATAACATCCCAATCAGTCTAAATCACCTTTATTTCCCTTCTCCATTGACATCCTCTCGCAGCACTCCATGGACTTCACACATTCTGTCATTTGTTTTAGGGCCCACTGTGCCAAATTAATCTCCCCAGCCACTCACCAGAGCCAATTCATCCTCTGAGTTCTAGTCAACCTATTCAGAGTCCCTCACTTAAAGAGCAGTTATTTCTCACCTAACCTTAATCAGCTTCCAATATTTCTTCAGGCTGGGTGTGAGGTGGCTTGTCTCTCCATTACAAAGTCAAAGCAGAAACACTGAAAAAGGAAGCCAACCATTGAAGTAAGGAGCACCAAGAAGAGAGTGAGAAGCTCAAAAAGGAAATGGAAATACTAAAGAAATCACAGGATGAAATGAAAAAGGAAATAGAACGCTCACCCAATCAAGAAGAAAGGAAAGGAAAAAGCCTCAGAAATAGAATGGAGGAAGCAGAACAAAGAATATCAGATCTGGAAGATAACACAGAGCAACTAAAAAGCTCAAATAAAGAATATGAAAAATTTAAAAATACACAAATTGGAACAACCAGGAAATATGGGACACTATGAAAAGATCAAACCTCTGCATCATAGGAATAGAGGAAGGAGAAGAATCTCAGGAGAATAGTATTGATCAGATCTTCAACAGAATAATAGATGAAAATTTCCCCAAACTAAAAATAGACAAACCCATATAAATACAAGAAGCACATAGGACTCCAAATAGACACAATCAGAAAAGAAATTCCCCATGCCATATCATAGTTAAAATGCTAGACACCCAAAACAAAGACAAAATTCTGAAGGCTACAAAAGAAAAACAAGTCACATACAAAGGGAAACCCATCAGAATTACAACTGACTTCTCGCCTCAAACCATGAAAGCAAGAAGAACATGGAGCAAAGCATTCCCTGTGTTAAGGGACTATGGATGCCAACCCAGAATACTTTACCCAGCAAAAATGTCGACTATACTTGAAGGAGAGAGAAAAATCTTCCATGACATAAACAAGATGATGGAATACATGTCTGGAAAACCAACTCTTCATAAAATACTTGAAGCAATTCAAAGGGCAGAAGAGAGGAGCAACAATCCTCAAACACCTAGGAAAAGAAACTAACAAAAACATAACCATAGGAGCAAAATCAGAGGCTAGAAGTCCAAATGGATAATAAAGTGAAAGGAAGCAACATCCATCTTTCAATTATAACCTTAAATATTAATGGGCTAAACTCCCCAATCAAAAGGCATAGACTGGGAGAATGGATTAGGAAACAAAACCCATCTATATGCTGTCTACAAGAAACCCATCTCAATTTCAAGGATAGGCACCAACTTAAGGTGAAGGGTTGGAAGAAAGTATTCCAAGCAAATGGTACCAAAAAGAAAGCGGGTGTGGCTATTCTAATATCAGACAAAATAGACTTCAAAGCAAAAGAAATCAAAAGAGACAAAGAGGGCCATTACATCCTTATTAAAGGAACAATTGACGATGAAGATTTCACAATCATAAATATATATGCACCAAACATCAGTGCACCAAACTTTATAAAGACAATTCTTCAGGATCTCAAGGCACAGATTAACCCCAGCACACTAATACTAGGGGACTTCAATACCCCATTAAGTCCTTTAGACAGATCAACAGGACAAAGGATAAACAGAGAGACATCTGAACTAAATGATACAATACACCAAATGGACCTCACAGACATCTATCGAATATCTTACCCAAACACCAGAGAATACACTTTCTACTCAGCACTCCACAGAACATTCTCCAAACTAGACCATATACTAGGACACAGGAAAAAACTCAACAAATACAAAAAGATTGAAATAATCTCATGCATTCTATCAGATCACAGTGCAATAAAACTCAACATCAACACCAGGATAAGCCCTACAACCTACAAGAACAAATGGAGACTAAACAACACTCTCCTGAATAATGAATGGGTCAAGGAAGAAATAAAGAAAGAAATAAAAACATTCTTGGAGCTGAATGTCAATGATAATACCACACGACAAAACCTATGGGACACTTTAAAAGCAGTCCTAAGATGGAAGTTTATAGCTCTAAGTGCCTACATTAAAAAAACAGAAAGAGCACAAGTGAATGATCTAACATTGCAGCTAAAAATACTTGAGAGACAGCAACAAATGAACCCTAAACAAAGAAGACAAGAAATAACAAAAATCAAAGCAGAGATTAATGAAATAGAAACACAGAAAACCATACAAAAAATCAACAAATACAAAAGCTGGTTCTTTGAGAGAATAAACAAGATAGACCTCTAGCCCAGTTAACCAAAGGAAAGAAGGAACAACTCCAAATCAATAGAATCTGTGATGAAAGGGGAAATATCACAACAGACAATGAAAAGACCCAAACAATCATATGGGAATACTTCAAAAACCTATACTCTATTGAGTTTGAAAACCTAGAAGAAATCCTGGGAATCACCTAAGAAGCCTCCCAATCAAAAAATGCCCAGGCCCAGATGGTTTCATGGCATAATTCTATAAAATATTTCAAAAAGACTTACAAACATTACTACTCAAGTTGTTTAGAAGGATACAAACAGAGGGAGCTCTCCCAGATTACTTCTATGAAGCCAGCATCACTCTAGTACCAAAACCAGGCAAAGATACAACCAAAAAAGACCCATTGCCTTAATGAACGCAGATGCAAAAATTCTAATCAGGATACTGGAAAATTGCATACAGACCCACATCAAAGCCATATACAGGAAACCCACAGCCAGTATCATCCTAAATGGGGAAAAGACAGAAGCATTACCTTTAAAGGAATGAGACTCTGCAAGGCTGCTCGCTGTCACTACTCCTTTTCAATATAGTGCTTGAAACCCTTGCTAGGGCAAAAAGGCAAGAAAAGGAAATAAAAGGAGTTCTAATTGGAAAAGAGGAAGTCAAGCTATCCCTTTTTGCTGATGATATGATTGTTTACTTACGGGATGCTAAAAAGTCCACCAGAAAACTCCTAGAAATGATTAAGAGCTTCAGTAAAGTGGAAGGCTAAAAAATAAATCTAGAAAAATCAGTAGCCTTTCTTTACACCAACAACAAGCAGATGAAGAAAGAATACAAGGAAATCTTCCCACTCACAATAGCCTCAAAAACAATAAAATACCTAGGAACAAACCTAAACAAAGACACCAAGCATCTCTACAACAAAAATGTTAAACCCCTGAAGAAGGAAATTGAAGAAGAAATCAGAAGATAGACAAACCTCCTATGTTCGTGGATTGGGAAAATTAATATACTAAAAATGTCCATTCTAATCAAACTCTTGTACAAATTTAATGCAATCCCAATGAAAATCCCTAAGAGTTTCTTCACAGGCTTGGAAAAAAATCCTTAATATCATTTGGAAAAAAAAAAGACCCCGAATAACAAAAGCAACCCTGAGCGAAAAGAGCAATACAGGGGGGATCTCCATACCAGAGTTCAAACTATACTACAGGGCTATAGTCATAAAAACAGCTTGGTACTGGCACAAAAACATACCAGTTGACCAATGGAACAAAACTGAAGATCCAAACCTGAGCACATACAATTTCGGCCACCTCATATTTGACAAGGGGGCCAAGAAGACACATTGGAGGAAAGACAGCATCTTCAGCAAGTGGTGTTGGCAAAACTGGATCACCACCTGTACAAGAATGAAATTAAACCCCTACCTCTTGCCCTGTACAAAAGCCAACTCCAGATGGATCAAAGACCTCAACATGAAACCCAAAACTCTGGAGGCAATAGAAGAAAAACTCGGCAGCAGACTACAAGACATAGGCATAGGAAAAGACTTCCTAAATCAGACAGAAGCTGCACTAGAAATAATTGACAAATGGGACCTCATTAAACTCAAAAGCTTCTGTACATCAAAAGAAACAATCAAGGAAGTGAAGAGAAAACCCACAGAGTGGGAGGAAACCTTCACTGCAGATATACCTGACAAAACATTGATTTCCAGAGTATACAAACTACTCAAAAAACAAAGAAGAAGGAGAACAAATGAATCACTCAAAAGATGAAGCTAAGAACTGAATAGAGACTTCACAGAGGAGGAATTAGAGACAGCTGAGAAACATCTTAAAAACTGTTCAACATCACTTATAATTAGGGAAATGCAAATTAATACCACTTTAAGATATCATCTCACTCAGATAAGAGTGGCCAGGATCAAGAAAACAAATGATACCAAGTGCTGGAGAGGTTGTGGGGAAAGGGGAACACTCATCCATTGCTGGTAGGAATATAAACTTGTACAGCCACTATAGAAAGCAGTGTGGAGAACGCTTGGAAGACTCAAAATGAGCTTGCGATTGGACCCAGTCATACCACTCCCGGGTATATACCTACAAGACTCATCTTACAGCAGAAATACATGCACAGTTATATTTATTGCAGCTCTGTTCACAATAGCAAAAAGCTGGAACCAACCCAAATGCCCCTCAACTGACGAGTGGATAGAGAAAATGTGGTACATGTACACAATAGAGTTCTATGCACCAGTAAAGAATGACAACATCATGAACTTTGCAGGTAAATGGATGGAACTAGAGGATATTATATTAAATGAAGTAACACAGTCCCAGAATGACAATTGACGAATGGTATCCCTCATCTGTGGATGCTAGCATCAATAACCCAGTTGTAAATATCTCTTGTGGAGAGGGATGCATATTGAAATAACAACCACAGAAAGACTGCATAAGAAAACTGACTGAAATTCTGAATCTGGAGGGGTGGGAGGGTTGGGACAGGGACACAGGTCTATGTTTGATTAATGTATATTTAATTGACGTGAGTTCAACAAGTATCCAATTTTGCCTAGACTCTGTCCACAGGTTACATGGTGTTTTAGGACTTAGTAAAAGTAAATATATGTATATTAAGCAACATTGGATTAAAGGTTTTGATAAAACAGTAATGCATCTGAGTTAATTGGAAATATAAATTGTTGTCCACATTTGTTTTACTTAAAATCTGTATATATCAATAACTTTGGGATTGATATATACAAATACAAATGTCCTCCATATTTTTTCTGTTGTACAGTGTCATCTTTTTGCATTCTCTTTTACCTGTAGGATGATTTAATTTAAGGAATTAAGTTTGCTTCCTAAGTTAACGACATACAGTCATCCAAAACAGCTTGGGTGAATTTGATGAAGTCTGCACCTTGATTCCAGCCTATAGGTATGTGTACTACAACTGCCTTTTTGAGAGTCATGGGTCAAAAAATAAAAACTTAAAATAAAAAGTGGGGATACAGTTATATATGAAACCTTTTTGTCAAAAATTTTGCAATTTAAATCTTAAAACTAACTACGGGAAAAGATTTGTATGCTCCCAGAGGTCAAAATGTCACCAACTTAACGGCTGAGAAAGAAAAAATACAGCTTTGCATTGTGTAGGATGTACCAGGAAGTGCCAGCTGAGAGGTTGGCTCATCTGAACATTAAAGGGAAGAAAAGCCTCAGACTGCTACAGGCATCAAACCTCTCTGTGGATCCTATTTGTAACAACTGTTTATAATGAGTTCTAATGAACCTTACCTTCTAGGTGTCACGAAGTTTTAACATGAGAGACTTTCTTACTTCTTTGTCATAGAACAAGGAGGAATATGATGGTGATGAGGTCATTCTCTAACTGTAAATTGGAGCCAACTGTTATAGAGGTAATCTCTTATAAAACTGGTAAAACTGTCTTCTTTAATTGACTAATAGACATAGGAACTGTGAAAAGGATTATTCTCTATTTAGAACCAAATATAATACTAAAGTCTCTTTAAGGTATGCATTTAAGCAAAATATATTAATACAGGAGAGCTCTGATATCAGCAATGGATTATTCTGCCAAGGCGATGTTGGCCAGGGTATCCAAGTCCAGCCAAATGGTAAAGGCTTCTTGCCTGTAAACTGGGATTCCTACCAGAAGAGAAGTGGTAAAGCCCTGCTGTCGAAGACCTGATGTAAGCATGGGAAAGATGGATTGAGACCACACTTGCAAGTGTACAGTTGGTCTCTGGAATACCAGGGAGTGTTACCAAAGGCCATTAAACCAATAAAGCAAATATAGGTCTCCTTGAGTCAAGCAAGACTCCTCTGTCAGCACCAGCTACACCTCACCTGCCTGGAAATACTGTGTAGCAGTGGCAGCCATATGTCTGTATATTCCATCCCAAATCTAATTGGCTATTAGCTCTCTCCTTGGAGGAATAACCCACGGCTGATGCCACAAGCTTACATCCTCTAGTGGTTAGGAGATGTTATAAGCCACAGTAAGACCCTGTCATATTTTACAGAAAAAAACCTAATCCATGGATTAACATACCATCCACACATCTGTGTCTATACCAAAGTAACCTACCATAATAATTAGCACTGTTTAAATACATATATATCTAATTGCTTGTGCTTCTTTAGTAGGATTGAAAGGTTATTCCTGGACAAACTGTCAGTCCAATGAAAGAAAGAGCCAGAAATGACGAGAGTCCAAAACAACAGCTCCAGAGAAAGTAGACTGTTTTCCTTCTCGTCTACTTGTGCTCCTTTTCTAAGCCTAGGAACAATCTACGGACGAGGGGGTGTGGTAGAATGTAAGGCCTGTGATTGGGGTGAATGGTGAAACTACAGAAATATAGACTGGACACTTATTTGATCAACTTGATTGTATATACGAGACCCCCCAGATGGATGGTGGGAGCCTTGGGCTGTGTGGGTTTGGGCACAACTGCTTGCAAATTGGTTTTGCATGAAGGATGCTTGTACTCATAAATTATTACTTATTGTTAAAAAATGAAATAAAAGAAAATATATATTAAAAAAGTAAACAGCGAACATAGTGACATTGGGTTTCTGCAAAACAAACAAACAAACAAACAAACAAAAACAAAGTCAGAAAGGAGAACTTGAAGCTTAGACCAACCACCCTTGCATACCTAATAAGAAGACAATGGAGACATGTCAAGAATGTGTATGTATGTATGTATGTGTGTACACACACACACACACACATATATACTAATCTATATACACACACCTATATATATATATTTATGTGTATATAAAATTATGTATATATGTATATATACTGTGGCAACACAAGTTGGGGAGAACAACAGAAGAACTGAAAAAAAAAACTCTGGAAAGACTCAGGAAAAGATTCAGGACATGTATGGCAGAGTGCACGGACTCAGATCGGGAGGAGGGGAATGGAAAAGGAAGCGAGTCTAGATTCGATTGTGAAATGATGTATGACTTATGGAATTTTTTAATAACAATAAAAAAAGAATATAAACAAAGCCAATCAAAGCCCATCTTCAGTTCAACAAAGAAACACTTGAGCTTTATACTAAAATCACAAAAAAACAAAAGAAATCCAAATCCCAAAATCACAACAAAATAACAATTACATGAAAAACAAAATCATAAGGCTCTGCCAAATACTCCCAGCCCTATAGAAGGCTCCAATAATGAGGACCCCCTAGATGTAACTCAGGGCATAGATCTTAAAAGAACTTTCATAAACATGATCAAAGAATTCAAAGAATTTAAAGAACACACAAAAAACAAAACAAATAATTAAAAGAAGATAGGGATAAAGTAAAAGAATATAATGATAAACTTTGGAATGACTTCACAAAAGATACAGAAACATTGAAGAAAACTTGTGCTTAAATGAAAAAGGAAGTAGAACACTTAATAAGCCATTTGGAAAGGATGGGAGAAAGCCTCAATAACAGAATGGATGAAGTTGAAAATAGAGTATCAAGACTGGAAGACAACATGGAAGAGCAGGATTGCTCAAGCAAAGATTGTGGAAATAAAAAAAAAAAACGAGAATGAAATATCCAGGAACTGTGGGACACTATAAAAAAGAGCAAACCTCATAGGTATAGAGGAGGGAGAAGATCTGGTATTGACCAGATCTTCAACAGGATGGTAGAAGAAAATTTTCCTCAATTAAGGAAAAACATACCCATACAAATACAAGAAACACATAGAACACCAAATAGACAGAATGAGAAAAGAAATTCCCCATGCCATATCATTGTAGAAACAATAGGTGTTCAAAGAAAGAGAGAATATTGAAAGCTGCAAAAAGAATACAAGTCATATATAAAAGAAAAAACAATCAGCATTATGGCTGATTTTTCAATGTAAAGAATGAAAGCCAGAAAAGCTTGGACCAAAGCATTCCCATTTCTAAATGACTACAGCTGTTAACTCAGATTACTTTACCCAGCAAAAATGCCTATTCTAGTTGAAGGAGAAAGGAAAATCTTTCATGACATAGTCTGAAAGAATTCATGTCCAGAATGTCATCCCTTCAGAGAACAATTGAAGAAATGCGAAGAGTGAAAGGAAGAAATGACTATACCCAAGCAACACCAAAAAATACTTAATGAAGGAATTACTATGGAAATACAAACCTAGAACTAGAATGTACCAGAAACAAAAATGGTGAGATGCAATACAATTGTCTCAATAATAACTGTAAATATCAATAAAATGAAGTCTCCAATCAAGAGATGTAGATAGTAGAATGGATTAAGAAACAAAATCCAGGGTTGGAGAGATGGCCTAGCGGTTAAGAGCACCGACCGCTCTTACAGAGGACACGAGTTTGATCCCCAGCACCCACATGGCGGCCGAGAACCGTCTGAAACTCCAATTCCAGGAGAACTCCAGTTCCAGGGGAATCCGACACCCTCTTCTGACCTCTGCGGCATTGCACGACACGGATGCACAGACCTGCATGCAGACAGTACATTCATACACATACAGAAATAAATTTTAAAAATTTTTAAAAAAAGAAACAAAATCCATTATTTTTTGGCCTCAGGAAACTCATTTCATCTTCAAGGTGAAAGGATGGAAAAAAATATTCCAAGCAAACGGCACTAAGAAGCAAGCAGGAGTTGCTATACTAATATCAGACAAAATAGACTTCAAACTAAACAGAAGAGATGAAGAGTGTCATTTTATTCTTATCAAAGGAACACTTAACCAAGAATATATCACAATCATGAATTTATACACACTGAACTTCATCAAACTATTCTGAAGGACTTTAAGGCACAGATTGACTTTAGCACAGTAGTAGTAGGGGACTTCAATATCCCACTGCGTCCATTAGATAGGTCAACCACACAAAGAATAAACAGAGAGACATCTCAACTGAACAATATGATACACCAAATGGACCTAACAGATATATACAGAGTATTCTACCCACACACCAAAAAATATTCTTTCTTTTCAGTACCCCATGGAACCTTCTGCAAAATTTACCACATACTGGGGCACAGGACAAACCTCCACGAATACAAAAAATTGAAATAATTCCATGTATTCTATCAGACCACAATGCAATAGAGCTTAATATCAACACCAGTAACTACAAGAACTCATGCAGATTAAACAACACATTCTTGAAAAATGAATTGGTCAAGTAAGACACTAAAAAAGAAATAAAGTTTCCTGGAATTAAACAAAACAACAGTGCAACACAATGAAACCTCTGGGGGAAATTTAAACACAATCCTAAGAGGGAAATTTATAGCTCTAAGTGCTTATATTAAAAAACAAAAACAAAAACAGAAAGAGCACAAATAAATGACTTAATGTTGCAACTCAAAACACTTGAAAGACAACAAGTGAATCCCAAACCCAGCAGACAAGAAGAAATAACAAAAATCAGAGCAGAGATTAATGAAATAGAAATAAAGAAAGCAATATAAAGAATCAATGAGTCCAAGAACTGGTTCTTTGAAAAGATAAATAAAATAGACAGATCCTTAGCCCAGGATAACCAAAAGAAAGAAAGAGCAACTTCAAATCAACAAAATTAGAGATAAAAGGGGAAACATTACAACAAATAATAAAAGATTCAGAACATTATATGGAATAATTTAAAAATCTATACTGTATTAAATTTGTAAAGCTAAAAGAAATGGATGAATATCTGAATTCATGGGACTCACCAAAGTTTAACCAAGAAGAGATCAACAGTTTAAACAGACCCATAACATATGAAGAAATTGAAATAGTAATACAAAACTTCCCAACTAAACAAAGTCCAGGCCCAAACAGATCCACAGCAGAATTCTATGAGACATTTAAAGAGGATCTACAACCAATATTACGTAGGTTATTCAAAGAAAATTTCCAAATTTTTTCTATGAAGCCAGGATCACTTTAATACCAAAACCAGATAGATTTCAATCTCTACTACAGAGCTATGTTCATAAAAATAAGATGGAACTGGCTCCAAAACAGACCCATAGATCAATGGAATAAAATTGAAGATACAAGCTTGAGTACATACAATTTAACAAAAGAACCCAAAACACTCAATTGAGGAAAGGTAGCGTCTTCAGCAAATGGTGCTGGCAAAACTGGATCACGATGACCAGCTATAGATGAAATTAAACCCCTACCTTTCACCTTATAGAAAAGTCAGTTCTAGGGGCTGGAGAGATGGCCTAGCAGTTAAGAGGGCCGACTGCTCTTGCAGAGGACCCGGGTTTGATCCTCAGCATCCACATGGCGGCTGAGAACAGTCTTTGACTCCAGTCCTAGGGGAACCCGACACCCTCTTCTGACCTCCGCAGCATTGCACGACACGGGTGCACAGACCTACATGCAGACAGTACATTCATATAAATAAATAAATAAATAAATAAATAAATAAATAAATAAATAAATAAATAAATAAAATTAAAAAAATAAAGAAAAGTCAGTTTTAAATGGATTAAAGACCTCAGTGTGAAACCTGAAACTGAAAATGTTGGAAGAAAACATTGGTCGTATCCTACAAGATTTCGGTGTAGAAAAATTTTATAAATCAGACAGCAGTTACACTGGAATTAAGGTCAACAATAAACAAGTGGGACCTCATTAAACTAAAAAGTTTCTGTACAGCAAAAGAAACAATCAAAGAAATGAAGAGAAAATCCACAGAGTGGGAAGAAATCTTCACCAATGACATATCTGAAAGAGGTTTAACATACTGAGTATATAAATTACTCAAAAAAAAAAACAAAAAAAAAAAAAAAAAAAAAAAAACCAAAGGACCAAGAAAACAAATGACCCAATTAAAAACATGGGCTAAAGATTTGAACAATATTTTCAAGAGAAGAGTAAAAGATGGCTAAGAAACACCTTAAAAAGTGTTCGACACTAGTTAGTAATTAAGGAAATGCAAATTAAAAAACCACTTTAATAATTTCATGTCTTTATTACCTTTAAAATGGGCGAATAAAAGAAAAAAAACAAAATAAAACAAAACAAAACAGAGCAAAACAAATGACACCAAATGCTGGAGAGGGTGTGGAGAAAGGGGAACAGTCATTCACTTTTGGTCGGATTGCAAACCCTTGCAACTGGTATGGAAAGCAGTGTGGAGAATGCTTAAAAGACCAAAAATGAACCTACCATTTGACCCAATTATACCACTCCTAAGTATGTACCCAAAGGATTCATTCTATAAGAAAGTTACATGCACAACCATGCTTATTGCAACTCTTTTCACAATAGCGAAGAGCTGGAAGCAGCCCAGGTATCCTTTAACTAACAAGTGGATAATGAAGATGTGGTATATTTATACAATGGAATTTTATTCAGCAGTGAAGAAGGATAATATCATGAAATTTCTGGGCAAATGGATGGAACTGGAAGCTTTATGCTAAGTGCAGTAACACAATCACAGAAAAATAAGTGAAGTATGTTATCCCTCATTTGTGGTTCTTGACACCAAATCTTTATAGTAAGTCAAAATGGGTAATTGGTTAATAAAGATAATATCACATTGACCATTATCGCTATAGATAGAGCTTGAAGTATATGTCTCTATTTTCCCACACTTCTAAGATTTATGAGAAAAGGACAAATCCCTTTTTATTATTTATTTATTATTTATTTATTTATTTAGTCTATTATTTTGTTTGGTATTTGGAGACCTAGGCCCGCCTTTAGTCCACAGCGGCCTGGAGCTTGCTCTGTAGACCAGGCTGGCCTTGAACACTACAGAGATCTGCCTGGCCGCTGCCTCCATGAAGTGCTGGGGATTAAGGGCGGGTGCCAGCAACGGCCCGGCTAAGAGTTTAGTTGTCGATTTTTTATTTATGGAGTGGAACCAAATCCCTTTAGTACCTTGAAAAAGCCAGGTAGCGATTTGGGGCGCACAAAGCCGTTTTATCTTAGCACTCAGAGTAGAGCCAGCCGGACCTTTGTGAAATTCAAGGCCACCTGGTCTACATGATGAGCTCCCATGGCCAGTCGGGACTAAAGGGAGACCCTTCCAAAAAACAACACAAATATGTATATAATATATATATAGATATATAATAATAATATATATACCCTTAAACTATGTAATTTAGGAATGTAAAATTATATATTTTTACTTGTATAAAAACTTATGGTTAAACTGTGACTCCATAAATATGTTTTGCAATTAACCTATAGTTTAATTTCAGACTTTATAAATTTATATACAAGAAATGTAAAACAAAAAACAAAAAAGAAAAAAAAAACTAGGAGTAGAATCATGAACATCGAAGTCTGGGATAGATGCTCCCCAAGCACCTAGTTGAAGTGTTGCTTAGAGTTCTGGAGTGCAAAGGAGGCTCTGACATGTTTCAAGTAGAAAACACATTGTTGTATGTACTTTGTTCAAAGCATAAAGTACAAGCTCTTAGCTATGAATTTGATGCTAACAAAGTAAGAGTGTACTGAATAAGGATATGGTGTTTTTGTAACAAAGCATACATAAAGTAAGGTTATATGGGGATGGCTTTATATGGTAGAAGCAGGAAATGAGAAATTATTGATAAAAGATACAAAATTTTAGTTACACAAAATGTGTAAACCCTGAAAATCTAAAATACAACATGGCAGCCATAATGAACAACTTTATAGTATATGTGTCTCGATTGGAATATAAGAGGGTTGATTTTAAATGTTTTCACCAAAAATAAAATGGTAGCAAAGGTACATAAGGATTGATTGATGATTGATTAAGATATTCTGACTAGAGGCCTCAGACCTCTGTAATATTTTAAGCAACAAGAGTCTGATATTTGACACTATAAGGTTTAAGGAAACTTTAGAAGTCATAATTATCATAAACAACAACTATGTGTATATAGTTTTAATGTTATTATTTGATTTAAAAACATATTCAATAACACTTGTTTTTTAAAAAGAAAGAAATGTCAAGCTGTTAGCACCATTTTTCTTGCCATATGGAAAAGACCCATTGTCAGGCAGCAGCAATGAGGTTAGAGAAAGTAAGCAGACATGAGAGAGTCTCTTTTAAAATTTTCGATGCAGAAGTTTACTGTTTCGAGAAGTTCACTGTTTCAGTTATTTCTTTGACCCAGTCTTTTTGTTGTTGTTATTCCTTCCAATATGCATCACTCCAAAATATGCGTATATGCATGCCATATATATGATAGGTTTTAGCATCTTCAGCTTATGATTTTTTTTATTAGGCTGAAAGATGTCATGTTTGAAGGCTCCTCCTTGGCAAGCCCAAACCACCATCAGTTCTTCCCTTGTGCTCTACACTGGAGTTTGTATATTTCTTTACCTCTGCATAGAACTCCACTGTGTAGATGTACCACATTTTTGTTATGTACTCATCAGTTGAGGGGCATTTGGGTTGGTTCCAGCTCTTTGCTATTGTGAAGAGAGATGCAATGAACATAGATGTGCATGTATATTTGCAGTAGGATGAGTCTTGTGTGTCTATACCCAGGAGTGGTATGCCTGGGTCAGGTAGTAGGCTCATTTTGAATCTTATAAGGGTTCTCCACACTGCTTTCCATAGTGGTTGTATGAGTTTACATTTCCACCAGCAGTGGATGAGTGTTTCCCTCAGATCCTTACTCCATCTTTTGAGTGAGTCATTTGTTTTCTTTTTTTAAAGATGAAGTTATTATTATTTTTTAAATTTTATTTATTTTTGTATGTGTATGAATGTACTGTCTGCATGTAGGTCTGTGCACCCGTGTCGTGTAATGCTGCGGAGGTCAGAAGAGGGTCTCAGATTTCCCTGGAACTGGAGTTCTCCTGGAATTGGAGTTACAGACGGTTCTTAGCCGCCATGTGGGTGCTGAGGATCGAAACTGGGTCCTCTGCAAGAGCAGTCAGTGCTCCTAACCACTAGGCTATCTCTCCAGCCCTTGTTTTCTTTTTTTAAGCCAATTTTTTTTTATTGAAGCTTTGTGCATTTCATACAAATTCTCCAAATTGAGTCTAGACCCGTGTCCCCCTCCCTGCCCCACACCCCACCAGAGATCATGCATTCTGTCAAACATGCTTTCCATCTTTTTCTCAGTCTCTCTCAAAATTCTCCATGCAGAAGTTTGCTGTTTCCAGCAGAAGTTTACTGTTTCAGTCAGTTCTTTGATGCAGTCTTTTTGTTGTTGTTGTTATTCCTTCCAACATGCATCACTCCAAAATATGCACATATGCATGCCACATATATCATAGGTTTTAGCAGCTTCAGCTTATGAGTTTTTTCTTCTTTATTAGGCTGAAAGATGTCATGTGTGAAGGCTCCTCCTTGGTAAGCCCAAACAACCACCAGTTCTGCCCTTGTGCTCCACACTGTGGTTTTCTCTTCCCATGGTCACCAAATGAGGTCCAGTAAGCACCATATCCTGTCTTGATCTTCCTGTACTGGTCTCCATGATACAGCCTGGCAGTCTATACTCTGAAGAGGCTGAAACCCCAGTAGTAGCTCAATCCACAAGTTGGATGTCTTAGCAGTCCCCATCTGGGACTGAAGATTTGGAGGATTCTTGGAGAGACATGAGTCTTCAGTCCATATTGGAAAGTTGAAAAGTTGTGTTTCATGTCTTTGAAGGATGGCAAAAGCAGTGGCAGCCACAGGGCACTTACCATTAAGATAGGCAAAACAACTGTGCTCTTTTTTTTTTTTTTAACTTTTTGTCTTTTTACCAAGATCTCAAGTTTTATGTCATTTGTTTTCTTATTTATTTGTTTTTTGAGTAGTTTATATATTCTGGATGTTAATGCTCTGTTAGATGTATCAGTGGTGAAGGTTTCCTCCCATTCTGTGGGTTTTCTCTTCACTTCCTTGATTGCTTCTTTTGCTGTACAGAAGCTTTTGAGTTTGATGAGGTCCCACTTGTCAATTGTTGACCTTATTTTCTGGGCATCTGCTGTCTGATTTAGAACGTCTTTTCCTATGCTGATGTTTTGTAGATTACTGCCAACTTTTTCTTCAGTCACCTTCAGAGTTTTGGGTTTCAGGTTGAGGTCTTTGATCCACTTGGAGTTGATTTTTGTATAGGGTGAGTGGTAGAGGTTTAATTTTGTTTTTAACAAATGGTGATCCAGTTTTCCCAGTACCATTTGATGAAGATGGTATCTTTCCTCCATTGAGCTTTTTTGGCCCCTTTGTCGAATATGAGGTGGCTGAAATTCTATGAGCTCAAGTTTGTTACTTCAATTTTGTTCCATTGAACAAATGGGTCTTTTTTGGGCCAGTACCAGGCTGTCTTTATGACTATTGACTATAGGCCTATAATATAGTTTGAAGTCTGGTAAAGTGTTCCCCCATGTATTGCATTTTTAGCTTAGGGTTGCTTTAGCTATTCAGGGTTTTTTTCTTTTTCCATATGAATTTAAGGTTTCTAGGCTGTGCAGCCAACATAGAGGAACAGGCTGGCAGGAAGCATAGTGAGTGAAAATATAATATTTTAAAAGGAAGCCTGAGTACCTATTCCCTCACAAAAATATTTGCTAATTTCCCAAGAAATATACTTATTTTGAGAACCAGAGATTACTCTCACACAGTCAAATTATCAATCAGGAAACACAAAAATTTTCCTGATCTGATCCACAGAGAAAAGAACAATGTAATTTGGGAGATATGTTTACCAAAAAGTATATAATCTGCTCATTATAAACATCAGACAAGCCTGAAGTCAAGGCACTTCTACAGATAGCTGTCCCTTCTAAAACTTCAATTGTATGAACTACAAAAGGAGAATGAGGAAGTGTAAAAAAGTAAGGAAAGTAATGACAGGTACATGAAATGGGAAACCTGGGTGGAGCCTGAAATAGAAAAGAAGATGAATTCACGAAAATCAAATAGAGTTGACGAATTAGGTTTGTTGAACTGTCTAGTTTCTGTAATGACACCATGTCTGTGTCACATGTTAATGTTCATAGAAGCTATGTGAAACATGTGGGAACTTGAAGTTTTTAGGATTTTTTAAAGTTTAAAAATATAAAATTATTTTCTAGTAAGATTATTATAAAGAATAAGCATTGATCTTTCCTTCCCACAGTCTGTCTCACTCTTCCTCTCCAACTTGGGCATGGGAGAAAGGCTCCTAAAAAGGAGGTTGGGGAATAAAAGAATGGTTCCTCTGTCAATGAAGTGGTGACCTGGGAAAGCATTGTCACCATTCACAAGCATGCCCATGGACTGGACTTCAAGGAGCCTGCCTCTCAGATACTCAAAGAAGTCAGGACATTTGCCATGAAGGGATGGGGACTCCATATGACATGAAGCTCAAGAAAAGTGAATGGTTCATATTAAATTCATGTACTTTTGTTCAGGAAATATAATCAAAATGAGGATTCAGCAAACAAGCTCTACTGTGATAACTTCTGTCCCTGTTAGCACACTGAAAAATGTAGCGACAATAGAAGTAGATGAAAACTAATGCTCTTTCTTTTTTTTAGAAGACAAGGTCTCATGTAGCCCAGCCTGGCCTCAAACTTGTTATGTAGCTGAAGATGACCTCAAACTTCTGATATTCCTGACTCTACCTCCCCAGTCCTGGGATTACAGATTTCATGGAAAACAGATATTCTAGAATGGAAGTCTCCCTTGATGGAACATAAGACAGTGAAGGCAGGTGCACATCCCTGGGAGGGCACGTCCATGCCCCAAGAGCAGATGCTTCCCAGATCCCAAGAGCTCTGTGCACTTATTTATGAACTGCCCCTGGCCCCACTGAACATAGAAATTCCTCAGGCCAAGTCGTCTATTCCTGAATTCATCCTGCCTCATAGTGTTGGATATATAAAGATAGAGAAGTGCCGTCTCACCACCAGCGTTGCCGTCCCTCCAAGTTGGAGCCTGCTTAGAATTTGGAAGAAGGAGAAAAGATGAGCAGATTACCAGAACATTTTGAAGCTTGAATATTTTTGTCTCAAGGACAAATGAAGAACTCCATGTGTCTTCCTACATAGAAACCAGTTTCGTAGTAAATTACTTTTAGCTAACGGCCTGTTCTGGGGGCTAGTTTTTTTTTTTTCCCTTTATTTTGGTCTTTTAAAGGCCTGCAGTTCTGCCACATCCTTGTTCTTTGGAAGTATACAAACCCTGATCAGACAGATTTGCCTGGTCCCCTCTGGGACCTCACTCACAAAGAACAGCTGCTTAGGAGTGACCCCTCTGAAATGACCACTTAAGAGAGAAGATTCATGTAGGCAGTGCTGAAAACAGCATGAAAATGTGGAGCAAACAAGACATTCTTAAGCTGCTTTCTAGGACTTTCTTTTCCTCTCCCATGCTGAAGGGCAAAAGGTGACAAATGGTTGGCTACAGCAAATATTATTGTTTTTAATAGAAGGAAGCATCAGTAAACAAAATTAAAAAAAGAGAAGGAAGCATATACTTTCCTCACTAATTATTTATTTATTCCTTGCTAAAGAATAGCCTCTTGAGGTCTTGGGCTGTTTCCAAGGGGGTCTTGAGTGGGCAGATAGGGGCCACTGCCATTTTACCCTAGATGGACCTGACCTAACCTGAATCACCTTCTCTGTTCATCTCAGCTGTGTGGCTGCAGGGGTGTTGTATTAAATAAATTTGATCTTTACAATAAAAAAAAAGAAAAGAAAACTAACAACTGTCAAATGAAGTTATAAAGTCCTCCCCCCAAACCAAGAGAGTAAGCCATGTTTAATGACCTAATAAATAACTTATTAATCACATCACTGAAATGAGGATCTCTAAAAATATCTTCTCACTGATGGTTAAAAGTCTATGGTATATGACTCTGGAAGCCTGTCTCCACTTCTGCACTTTGAGAGTGGTCACATACATTTTATATTTTAAAACATATTTTTCCAACTCCAGTTAAAGTGAACAAAAATAAATCAAAACAATCCTGAAGGTTTTTCCATGACAGATAATCTCCTGTAAGCTTTAGCTATACAAGCTAGGCTGTGCCTCCTAATGGAATAATTGAAAATTATGGTGGCACATGTTTGTGATCCCAGGAATTGGAAGTGGACACAGGAGGATCAGGAGTTAAAGATCTTCCTCAAAGTGAAAGGGTAGCTTGGGCTACGTGAGATCTTGTCTCAGAACAAAGAAAACATAGTCATTTTATCTTCTCTCTCTTCCTATTCTTCTTCATCTCTCTGTCTCTGTCTCTCTGTCTCTCTGTCTCTCTGTCTCTCTGTCTCTCTTTCTCTCTCTGTGTTCTCATGTTTTGGTTATCTTCTCTCACTTTCCACCTTATTTTTTGATAGATGATCTCAGTGAACCCTGAACTTACTACCATTTTGACTTGACTGGCTGGTCAGTGAGTCCCTAGGATTCTAGCAGTCTCTGGCTTCAACAGTGCTGGGGACACAGGGATGAGTGGCCATATCCAGTTTTTACAAGGGTGCTCAGAATGGAAACTCAGATCTTCCTGCTTATTCAACAAGCACTTTACACCCTGAGCCATGCTGCCAGCCAAAGTATTCTCTTCTGTTCTTTAAATATTATCTAAGCCTTTTATATTTTTTTGTTCATTTGTTTGTTTGTTTGTTTGTTTGTCCTTGGTCTTTTTTTGAGACAGGATATCCCTTTAGTCCCAACTGGCCTGGAGCTTGCTATGTAGACCAGGATGGCCTTGAACTCACAGAGATCTGCCTGTGTCCTGAGTGCTAGGATTAAAGGCACTCACCACCATGCCTGGCTTCATTTTATATTTCTTATAATAGTTTTCATGGCTATGTACCATGAAATGCAAATATATACCATGATAAACATATGAGTTTAGCATTTTTCTTTATTTTTTATTTTTGAGTGCATTTCATACAACATTTCTTAATCAAATTTAGACTCATCCCCCCATCCATGCCCACCCCCTTACCTTCCCCCACTCCCTACCAGAGCTCATGGATTCTGTCATACATGTTAAATCCTGTCTTGCATCTTTTTCTCAGTCTTTTATAACCTTTTCAATGCACAAACTTACTGTTTTTGTCAGTTCTTTGAATAGGTTTTTCTCTCTCCTTTTTCTGTTCCCTTTAATTTTATATTATTCCAAAATATGCATATATACACTCCACACATAAATCAAAATCACAAACTCTGAAAATAAACTATAGGTTAATTCCTAAACACATTTAGACATTCACATTTTAACAGGAATGTTTCATGCAGGTAAAAAGAATATGAATAGATTATGAATACATGTCTTCCATTCATATATGGTAATCACAATGTGTGAATACAAATGGTAGGACAATTCTAGAGCCCATTAAAAGATTCACATTGGAATAGCACAGTTGCTCTCAGATACAATGAAATATAATAGATACATAATTGTGAAATCTTCTTGGTGAATTGTTCCTTTGATAAAAATGTAATGGCCTTCTTTGTCTCTTCTGATTTCTTTTACTTTGAAGTCTATTTTGTCTGATGTTAAAATAGCAAAACCTGCTTACTTTTTGGTACCATTTGCTTGGAATATTTTTTTCCATCCTTTCACTTTAAGGTGGTGCCTGTCCTTGAAGGTAAGATGTGTTTATTATAGACAGCATATCAATGGGTTCTGTTTCCCAATCCAACCTCCTAGTCTATGTCTTTTGATTGGAGAATTTAGTCCATTAATATTCAAGGTTATGACTGATAGGTTTGTGTTGCTTCCTTTAGCCTTATTATCCATTTGCGGTTTGGGTTTAGGTTTCTACTTCTGCAGTTATGCTTTTATTGATTCCTCTTTCTAGGTTTCTGGGGATGGTTGTTCCTTTCTTCTGTCCTTTGAATTGCTTCAAGTATTCTCTGAAGAGTTGGTTTTCTGAACATGTATTCTTTCATCTTGTTTATGTTATGGAAGATTTCTCTATCTCCTTCAACTATAATTGACATTTTTGCTGGGTATAGTAACCTGGGTTGGCATCTATAGTCCTTTAACACTGGGAATGCTTTGCTCCACATTCTTCTTGCTTTCATAGTTTGCACTGAGAAGTCAGTTGTAATTCTGATAGGTTTCCCCTTATAGGTCACTTGTTTTTCTCTTGTGGCTTTAAGGATTTTGTCTTTGTTTTGGGCGTCTAGCATTTTAACTATGATGTGGCATGGAGAGTTTCTTTTCTGGTCTTGTCTGTTTGGAGTTCTATGTGTTTCTTGTATTTGTATTGGTTTGTCTGTTTTTAGTTTGGGGAAATTTTCATCTATTATTATGTTGAAGATCTGATCAATACCATTCTCTTGGGATTCTTCTCCTTCCTCTATTCCTATGGTGTGGAGGTTTGATCTTTTCATAGTGTCCCACAGTTCCTGGTTGTTCCACTTTTGTGTATTTTTAAATTTTTCATAGTCTTTCCTTGAGGTTTTTAGTTGTTCTGTGTTATCTTCCAGGTCTGATATTCTTTGTTTTGCTTCCTACATTCTGCTTCTGAGGCTTTTTCCATTTTTTTCCTCTTTTTTGGATGAGTGTTTGATTTCCTTTTTCATTTCATCTTCTGATTTCTTTAGTATTTCCACTTCCTTTTGTAGCTTCTCATTCTCTTCCTGTATCTCTTTGCTTCTCTGGTTGTTTTCCTTATCTTTCTCAACATGGGATCTTTTCAGTGTTTCCACCTCCTTCTGGAGTTTGTCTTTCTCTCTCTCTCTAGGCCCGTCTTGAGTTCTTCACTCTCTTTTCTTAATTCTTTGATTTGCTCTGTATAATCTTGTACTTCTTTTAAGTATGTTCAAAATTGTACTTCTAATATCTATGTCCTGGGTCATCCTCAGGGAGATCCCACTGTAGGAATCTTCCACAGGGTTGGTAGAGCTTGGTGTGGGATTATCCTGCACCTTTCCCATGTTGTCTCTTCTTTGTGTCCTTGGCATATGGGTTTCTCTTTGCTTGTATTCCAATGTGAATTCCAAATGCCTCTTCACTGTGTTGAAGGCTTGCTTTGCTTGCTTCCTTCAGATGCCTTCGTTGTTCATTTGATTGATTTGTTTTTCTTCTTTACTCCTTTCTTATGGTGTGTTGACTTCTCTAAGCTTTAGGCTTTTTATTGGAAGTCTAACACACTCTTCCCTTTCTGTTCTGAATGTTCTCCAAAGGATCCACTTGGACACTCCTGAGGCAATCCCAGTTGGGGGGGTACTGTTTAGCCTGCGCCCCATACCTGTGCTTCAGGTGGTCTTGGGAGATCCCCAGTCTCTGTTCATCTCTTTACTCCATCTTTTGAGTAGGTCATTTTTTTCTTACTTCTTTGTTTTTTAAGTAGTTTATATATTCTGTATGTTAATGCTCTGTCAGATGTATCAGTGGTGAAGGTTTCCTCCCACTCTGTGGGTTTTCTCTTCAATTCCTTGATTGTTTCTTTAGCTGTACAAAAGCTTTTGAGTTTGATGAGGTCCCACTTGTTAGCTGTTGTCCTTATTTCCTGTGCAGCTGCTGTTTGATTTAGAAAGTCTTTTCCTATGCCTATGTCTTGTAGGTTGTGGAGATTACATTCCCAGACTTCAATCTTATTACAGGGCTATAGTCATAAAGACAGCCTGGTCCTGGCAAAAAAAAAAAAAAAAAGCAGAACCTTTGACCAATGGAACAAAATTGAAGATCCAAACTTGAGTTCATATAACTTCAGCCACCTCATGTTTGACAAAGGAGCCAAAAAAGCTCAATGGAGGAAAGATAGCATCTTCAGCAAATGGTGTTGGCAAAACTGGATCATCATTTGTAGAAGGACAAAATTAAACTCCTACCTCTCGTCCTGTACAACAATAAACTCCAAGTGGGTCAAAGATCTTCAACCTGAAACCTTAAACCCTGAAGGTGATAGAAGAAAAAGTCGGCAGCAACCTACAAGAGTTTAGGTTTTTAAAATAAGATTTATTTTTGCCTATGTGATGTGCATATTTTGGTTTGGTGTTACTTGCACATGAGCAAAGAAACCCGGTACTAGAATCCCAAGTGGTCATGATCCACCCAACATGTGTGCTAAGAACCAAACTTTGGTCCTTTGGAAAGCAGTACATACTCTTTTATGATGTATATTTTTAATAAAATTTTGCACGCTTCATACAAAATATCTTAATCATCTTATACTTCTCCCTTCCCTACCCCTATAATTCCTCTCCACCAGATTTCATGCATTCTGTCATATATGTTTAGGCCTATCTGGTCAAGATAGTGTCCCCAGATATCCCTTGGGACAAGGTTATCCACTGGGGTCTAGTCAGCCTATCTAGAATCTCTCTCCCTTTAAGATCAACTCTCCCTCAACCAGCAGTGATCAGCTGTGAAAAGTTCTTTTTCTGGGATTGGGTCTTGCTGTCCTTTTTCCCAGTTCCATGCTGGGTTTCTGTTTGATTTCGAGTGCATGGATCTTGTGCATGCTGACACCATTGTCACAACACTGATCACTACATCAAACTATGTTGGTGCTATAGTTTCGCTTTTACCTTTATGTAATCAACAGTTACTTAACTGGACTTAAGCCAGCTCAACTGGAAGAAACTAATGTGTGGCACTGTAAACATACACATTACACATGGCTGACCTTAGAGAAAACCCAAAGTATGTCACATGCCTAGACAAGTGTAATTTCTTCCTATATGCTAAATATGGATTCTTATAGACAAGTATGCCAGTCACTACTTATCAAAGAATCTTTTTTTCTATCAAACAGAGATTATTACACAGTTCCATAACTGATCACACACAGAGAATAAGTGTCTGACCAACACAAATATCTACAATGAAACCTCTAAATCCAAGGCTCAAAGAACCTAGTAGAACAAGGGATAGAAAGAAAACTAAGGCATCTCTCAACTCTCATCAGTGTAGTTTCATTATGCAACAGAGGGCAATAGAGGGCAGTACATACACTTAATCATTGAGTTCTCTCTGCAGCCTCTGTATTAGCTTTTTAAGCCACATCTTATGTAACATTTTTATGTTCCAATAAAATTTTATACTTGTCAATTGAATAAATGAAAAATAATTAAAATATTATTTTTTGTTTTGCATTTTTATTCAGTTTTATGATTTTTTTAACTTTTTTTATTTATTTCTGTAGGTGTATGAATGTACTGTCTGCATACAGGTTTGTGCACCCATGTCGTGCAATGCCGTGGAGGTCAGAAGAGGGTGTTGGAATCCCCCAGAACTGAAGTTCTCCTGGAATTGGAGTTTTGGATGGTTCTTGGCTGCCATGTGGGTGCTGGGATTGAACCCGGGTCCTCTGTAAGAGCGGTTGGTGCTCTTAACTGCTAGGCCATCTCTCCAGCCCCATCAATTTTTATGATTTTTTATACAATATAATTTGATGATATTTAGATCTCCTCCCAGATTTCCCTATTGCTCCTGCCCAATTTAATAGACTCTAATATCTATCTATCTATCTATCTATCTATCTATCTATCTATCTATCTTGTCTCTCCACAAGTTGGTCAATATGGGTCCATCCAGCAGATCTTGGTTAACCTTCCAAGAATTCCATTCTTGACAGAGAACGTTTCTGACCTTTCCACCATCCATTGCCAGAATTTCTATAGGTGGGGTTGAACCTTGTTATTCACTTCCTCACATCTATGCTGGGATTTTTTTTTCTGGCCTGAGCTTGCATGGGACTTGTGCATGCTGTCATCATTTCTGTGAGTTCTTAAGAGTAGCTGATCGCTGTCTGGAAAACTCTGTTTCCTTGTGGTCATTTACCACCTCTGGCTGTTTCTATCTTTCCACTTCTAGTTCCACAATGATCCCTGAACCCTGGAAAGCAGAAGTTTGATATAAGTCTCCTATTTAGGGGATAAGCACTTTATAACCTCTTGGTCTCTTTACACTGGCCAGTTGTGGGTTTCTGTGTTAATCACCATCTGTTGCATAAAGAAACTTCTCTGGTGATATTTGCAAGATGCATTAATTTGTGGGTATAGCAAGAAATCATAAGAAGTCAGTTTAATATTTAGTAGAAATAGTATTAGATTTAGTATTAGATTCTCCCTTGTGTGTTGTGACCTGTTGAGACTCAGGCTCCTAAGTGTGATCAATGTCAGATATGGGTTCTAGCCTAAGAAGTGGACCTCAAAGCCCCATAAAAAGTGGTTGATTACTGCTAATATATCTGTGCCACTTTTGCACCAGTGGGTTTTTCTTGCTAGATCAGTTGTTATTATAATTCACATGATTCCCAGCTAGGCAAGGATGATGATTATTTTTCTTTTGGTAGCTTTCATAGATCATTCCCTTCCTGTGTAAGCTATCCAGTAAAGAAACGTCTTTGAAGTCAGCAGCAGCCTGATTTCTCCTGGTTCTACAGCTCATGTATATAGTTTTTGCGGCAATAATGTCTTATCATCCACTTCTGGTAGAAAAGAGGATACAAACTGGAAAGGAAGAAGTCAAAGTATCTTTATTTGCAGAAGATATGATTCTAGACATAAAGAATCCTAAAGACTTCACTAAAACCCAGAAAAATCCTAGAGATGGTCATACGTTCTGCAAAGTAGCAGAATATAAAACTAGCATGCCCAAATTAGTAGCCATCCTATATATCCACAACAAATATTCCAAGAAAAGAAATTTGGAAAATGATTGATTCCATTCATAATAGCTTCAAAGTACATAAAATGTCTTTCAAAGAAGTCTAACAATGGAATTGAAAGACCTGTACCATAAAAAGTTCAAGATATTGATGTAAAAAAAATGGAAGATTATACTGTGAATGTTCTTTCACTAGGCCAATTCAGATCTCTTAAAGTTGTTTTGTCTTAGGAGACAGCTGTGAGAAATTATATCCGGAAGGTTGAGCAATATAACTGTGGCTGAATTAAAAGCAAGTGCTGGATGCTGTTCAATGGTAAGCCCTATTCCCAGTGCCTCACTTCAGCTTTCACAGTATTTTACGCTTATGAGTGCCAGTGATCTCCATGGCTCAGCAGTCAGATTGTATCACCAACTGATTTGCCTTCTGAGTATACATAAGCTACATTTTCTTAAATTTCCTCCAGCAATCCCTAGTTCCCTTTTATGATCTTTGCTGCATAAAACTATGTTGAACTCTGTTTGATTATTAGCTCATTTCTTAGTCGCAACGCAAGTGTTATTCATATCTCTTTTTTTCCTATAATGTACTTTCATTTAATGGAAGTTAAAAGGGTAGAAACGTGGCCTGTAAAATGTTCCCCTTCTGATTAATAATGAAGAGCTTCTTCTAAAGCATCTGATTCGTAAGGAGAACTAGAACTGTGTATAAACTGAAGCACAGCAAGCAGGGGGGTAATAGAAAATAATATTTGTAATGTGCATACATTAGGATCCAAAGAACCTTTCAGAAAACTTGCCCAATCACAATTTGAGAACTACTACAGTTCACTGTCCTTTCCTATGTTAAAATGGAAACATAAAATAACATAAGTTCTATAGTTACTTATGATGCTTGCATTTCTTGTCTCTTTAAGCTCAGACTTGGTTGACTGGTCTGTGAGAAAATAGTTACCAGAAAGTGCTAGGGTAAGATGACACTTTTGGCGTGTTACTGTGAGAAAATAGTTACCAGAAAGTGCTAGGGTAAGATGACACTTTTGGCGTGTTACTGACAGTCAAAGCAAGGATAGATGGAGAAATCAATATTCTTACCTGTTACCAATCTTATCTGTTTAACAAGGAATGTAGGGAATTTTATTTATATTTTTTAATTAAAGGGCTCTTTGAATTTAAGCAGAAACCCATCTCTCTTTCACTCCTTTGGAAGTTTGACCTTCAGGTCCCCCAGGAAAATTCAACCTCCAAAGTTATAACAAGTTCTGACCTTCATATTTAGCCACAGCTTGCTAGGGTGCCAATTTAAAGACTGAGATTGGCAAGTGACATTTACCAAGAAAAATGATAAAGGAATCCAAATGATGAATTTTTAAAATGGAAAACTAATGGTTTCAGATATGCAGAGAGTTCTTGTCTAGAATGAAATCAATTTCCTTCCTATTTCCTTAAGAAAAGATAAGTTATATAGAGAAATATGATAACAAAGCTTTTCAAATTGAAAAGCAGAGTGTGCATTTGCATAGTACTTCATGACAAATGATTTTTAAGTGCACTACTTGACTTAAATATTAAAATTGCTTTGAGGAAATAAAGAAAAACACAGAAAAGTCATGTTTTATTTTGCCTGTTGGCAGCTATGATTCACTGGAACCTGTACTCCAGACCAAATAGAATGCAGAGGATGATGTCATTACTCAAAATCATATATGCCTTGCTTAAATCCTGTAAATCCAATGTTCATTCCATTATATAACACTGATTCAATTTGTTCTGTCAGAAACATGAACTCATTCTGTGAGCTCCTTGTTAGTCCTAGGTACCTTCCATGACCCTGATGGTAATGATGAAGGATCAAGTGGATCAAATTTGTCTAGACATACACAAAGAAGCATGTCCAAAACTTCTGGAATTAGGATGCAGATTGAGAGGCTAGAGAAATGGTTCAGTAGTGAAGAGCACTGGTTGCTCTTAAAGAGGACCCTTATTTCATTCCCAGTATCCATATGGTGGCTAACAACATTCTGTAACTCCAGTTCCATGGTATCTGATGATCTCTTTTGGGCTCTGTGGGCCTTGCACTCATGGATGCTCTTAGATGCATGCAGATAAGCACATTTTTTATCTTTTTTTTTTAAAAACAGAGTCTCCTTGTAGCCCCAGCTAGCCTAGAACTTGCTGTGGGGAGCAGGCTGGCCTTGACATGATATCACGAACTTCCTCTGCCTCTAGAGTGCTGGGATTAAACGCATGCACTAACATACCTGGCTAAATAAACATTTTTAAAGATGAAGATTCAATTTTCGATCCTACTAATGAAGCACAAGCAATTAGATATATAGGTATTTAAGCAGCACTAATAGTTATGGTAGGTTACTTTGGCATAGAGACATATGTTTGGATGATATGTTAATCCATGGATTACATTTTTACCCCCTGATAAATATGACAGGGTCTTACTGTGGCTTATAACATCTCCTAACCTGTAGAGGATGTAGGCTTGTGGCATCAGCCATGGGTTATTCCTCCAAGGAGAGAGCCAATAGCCAATTAGATTTGGGATATACAGGCACATGGCTGCCTCTGCTGCACAGTATTTCCAGGCAGGTGAGGTGTAGCTGGTGCTGACGGTGGAGTCTTGCTTGACTCAGGGAGACCCATATTTGCTTTATTGGTTTAGTGGCCTTTGGTAACACTCTCTGGCATTCCAGAGGCCATCTGTACACTTGCATGTGTGGTCTCAATACATCCCTCCCATGTTAACGTCAGGTCTTCGGCAGCAGGGTCTTATTGCCTCTCCTCCTGTAGGTATCCCAACTTAGAGGCAAGGAGCCCTTACCTTTTGTGGGGCCTTGGATCCCCTGGCCAACATCCACCTGGTAGAACAATCCATTGCTGATGTCAGAGCTCCTGTATTAATATATTTTGCCTGAGTGCATAGCCCTAGGACTTTAGTATTATATTTGGTTCTGAACAGAGAGTAATCCCTTCCACAGTTCCCATGTCTAGTAGTCAATTAAAGAAAGCAGTTTTACCGGTTTTATAAGAGATTACCTCTACAATAGTTGTCTCCAATTTACAGTTGGGGAGCGACCTCATCATTGTCATATTTCTCCTTGTTCTATGGGTGGGAAGGCAAGGAAGTCTCTCATATCAGAACCTTTGTGGCACCTAGAAGGTAAGTTTCATTAGGACTCATTATAACTAGTTGTTNATCTGGGATGCGGTGGGGGTGGGGGGGAAGGGAAAGGGAAATATGCCTGATCTGAATTGGAAAATGATGTACGAAATGCACAAACCATCAATAAAAATTAAATTAAAAAAAATTCAATTTTCATAAAACTCTCAATGACAATTCTTAGTTCCTAATGAAAGCATCAAGTGACATAATGAAACAAAAGTTATATAGTTTTATTGTAGTTTACCTCAAGACTCTGTGTCTAAATAAATTTATAAGCTGCATATCTGTCCTCTGAAATGTTCGTCTGGTGGTCCTTTAAATGTTTATTACATGTGTGCCGCATTCCACTAAATGTTCTTCCTCCCCCCAACCAAGGCTCGCAGCTCTGGGAGACTGCAAATCTCAGAATTGTCCCTGACCAGTTGGCTGACAATCCTAGCTTGAACTCTAGCAGGGAGGGGGTGGGAATGGTGGAAAGTAACCTGGAGAGAAAAGGGAAAGGACTCATAGAGACCAGAAGTAAAGGGACTCGGTTTAATGTTGTAACTCAAGGCTTTTTATATAATGCCTTGCAGGGGGTTGGGACACACAGAATTGGGTGCTGGGAGAAGCGGTTAGGACAAGAGGGACCCCAGGCCATCTGTTCTAGATCAAAGCTTTGCCCCAAGGGATCAAAGCTGGCGCCAGGGTGGGTTTGGCAGGATATCAGCAGGGGTCGAGGCTTGGAGGCTGCTTCTTGATTCTCTTTAAGTGCTTCTACCAAAAGAATGCCTACACATATCTTCCTTGACAATCTTTAAGATTAGGTAAATATCATGATATTAAAATGATTCTGCCTGGGACTGGAGAGATGGCCTAGTGGTTAAGAGCACAGACTGCTCTTGCAGAGGACCCAGGTTTCATTCCCAGCACCCACATGGTGGCTGAGAACCATCTTTAATTCCAGTTCCAGGGGAATCCAACGCCCTCTTCTGACCTCCACAGCATTGCACAACACGGGTGCACAAACCTGCATGCAGACAGTACATTCATACACATAAAAATAAATAAATAAAATTTAAAAAATAAAAATAAAATGATTCTGCTTACAATAATGTTACAATAGCGAATTGTCCATTAAATGTTACTTTTCATTTGGAAGGAAGTAGATAATAATATTTGCATATTAAAATAGAACTAGATTTCCTTGATCTATAATTACAAACTTCAGATTATTAATGCAGAAAAATAACATGTTTCTACTATGAAGGCTCTCAAATAGAAGAATTATATCTATAAAGTCATAATTCTACAGGGTAGAATAAGAACCAGTGGAATTAAGAGAGAGGCAGATTTTTCATCAATAAATGAAAGGCCACTCAGCAATATAATAGGATAACTTAGTGGAATGATGAGTCTGTAAGGATGATGAACATCCCTGCACATGTTCTACAGGGACACCTTCAGAAGGTTAGGCACTTGTCTCAGAGACTTGGTTAGATCCCCAGAACTCTACAATATTGTTTCCTTGGAGCATTTATACTCATACTATCTCCTCTCATAAATAATTATATATGTATAATTACATGTCTAAAACAGATTATGTTAACATTCATGAAGGAATTGGCCTTCAGAAGTGAGGTTCTGAATGCTTTTAAAATAACATGTTAATAATTAAGGAATGCAAATTAAAAACACTCTCAGATATTATCTCACTCCAGTAAGAGTGGCTAAGATCAAGAAAACAAAAGACATCAAATGCTGGAGAGGTTGTGGGGAAAGGGGAACACTCATCCACTGCTGGTGGGAATGTAAACTTGTACAACCATTATGGAAAACAGTGTATAAGAATCCTTAAAAGACTCAAAATGAGCCTACCACCTGACCCAGTCATACCACTCCTGGGTATATACCCACAAGACTCATCCTATTACAGAGATACATATACATCTCTGTTTATTGCAGCTCTCTTCACAACAGCAAAGAGCTGGAAGCAACCCAAATGCCCCTCAGCAGATGAGTGGATTACAAAAACGTGGTACATCTACACAGTGAAGTTCTATGTAGTGGTAAAGAAAGATGACATCATGAACTTTTCAGGTAAATGGATGGAACTAGAAGCCATTATGCTAAATCAAGTAACACAGTCCCAGAGAAACAAACGTTGAATGGTTTCCCTCATTTGTGGATGATAACACCAAATCCCCAGTTGAAAGGCAAGCTGAACAACATTATTGTTACATTTCTTTTTATCTGAAAGCAACTGTGTTGTTATAATGTAAATCTCTTAATGGGATCTAGAATCGACCTACCACTCAGTGGCTAAGAACACTGACTACTATTGCAGAGGACTTGGGGTTATTTCCCAGAAGCTAGGACTCTGTAGTCACTGTACATGGGCGGAAGGCATGAATTCATATTTTAGTGTAGTAGTTCAGGGGATGCCATGTCTTCTTTTGGCTGTCACAGGCATTGCAGGAATGGGTGCCCTTGCATATGCACAGGTGAGACACTCATACACATAAAATAAGTTAAAACATTTTATTTTATTTTTATTTTATTTATTTATTTTATTTATTTATTTATTTTGTATGTGTATGAATGTACTGTCTGCATGCAGGTTTGTGCACCCGTGTCGTGCAATGCCGTGGAGGTCAGAAGAGGGTCTCGGATTCCCCTGGAACTGGAGTTCTCCTGGAATTGGAGTTTCAGACGGTTCTCGGCTGCCATGTGGGTGCTGGGGATTGAACCCGGGTCCTCTGCAAGAGCGGTCGGCGCTCTTAACCGCTAGGCCATCTCTCCAGCCCCAAGTTAAAACATTTTAAAAACGACATGAGTGCCATTCTCACTTTTATTTCCTTTCCTCTGAATTCTGTTCAGTTCCGTTGTTATCAGCATACAGTTTATGGCTAAAACTTTCCTTTTACATCATTCCTCAGCAATGCCTATGAGAAGCAGAAGCATCAGACATTTGTTACCACTATGTCACTGTGGGTTTGCTATGTATTTTCACATGGCTCACCAGCATCACAGAATGTTTCCAAGACTGCCAAGGACCTATTTACTATTTATAGTTTGTATCAAACTAATATTAGTGGTTGCTGTAGAATCTTTTTTTAACTTTTTTTTAAATTAATTTATTTTTTATGTGTATGAATGTACTGTCTGCATGTAGGTTTGTGCACCCATGTTGTGCAATGCCGTGGAGGTCAGAGAGGGTATTGGATTCCCCTGGAACAGGAGTTAAAGTGGATTCCCCTGGAACAGGAGTTAAAGAGGATTCTCAGGGATTTGAACTTGGGTCTTTGGTGGCGCTCTTAACTGCTAGGCCATCTTTCCAGCCGAATCTTTTCTTTTCTTTTTTTTTAGAATCTTCTTTTTTATCGTTTTGAGACAGGGTTTCCCCATAGCCCCAACTGGCCTGGAACTCACTATGGAGGCCAGGTTGGTCTCAATCACATGTCCTTCACTGGTGTAGAATCTTTTGAACTTATTTTTAATCTCAGATTATTACAGAACTCTTCTGTGTACTTTGAACATTAGTCATCATGGATCATAATTTGGTTTACTTGATAGGGGACACTGTGAAAAGGCTTATAGTACCGTACTTTATTTAGAAGCTAATGCCATGAAATAGCACAGTGGGAAATGGTGAAAATGCATTGAGTGGCATCATTCTCCATCTACAAAGTTGCTACTGAGGACATCTACCATTAAATGCCACTGGAGAATTCTGGTAATCAGTGAAGAACTTTTCCATGAGCCATCTGATGTAAGTGTCACAAAGCCGGAACACTCATCTACCAAGGCCTTCTGTCATTCATCATGAGTTGATCCCATCATCAACTCTGATTCTCTGGCTTGATCTGTACTTGCAGGTCTGTCCACATAGCTAAAGAACAACCCTTCAGACTGAGTGGGAGTGTTAAGCAGTCTCCCTGTCCCTGGCAGATAGAGATGAGTACTGCGTGGGAGTGTTAGGTAATCTCAAAGTCCCTGACCGGTAGAGATGAGTACTGTCGCACCATCTTGTCTGCTTCAGTACTAAATCCTTTAAATCATAGAAGGACTCTCACAGAGCAGGACAGATTTAGAACCTTGGATGATGGGGCTGGAGAGATGGCTTAGCAGTTAAGAGCAACAACTGCTCTTGCAGAGGACCCAGGTTTCATTCCCAGCACCCACATGGCAGCTAAGAACTGTCTTTAACTTCCATTCCAGGGGAATCCGATGCAACCTACATGCAGACAGTACACTCATACGCATAAAAAATAAAGAACCTTGTATGATGTATGTGTTAAAGAGGACTCAGGTATGTGAAAGAATGGTCTATGGATTACCAGGTATATGGGATATAGATAGTTGTACTTATTAGGAAAATTAAAAAGTAAGAGAGTTCAAAATGGTTAGAAAGATGCTACTTTGAGGAAGGTTAATGTTAAAGTACTTTGTAATGATCATGCTATAGATTTGTCATAGTGGTTTTTCTAAACTTTTTCAGTATGCAGTATTTTCCAAATTAACCAAAGAATTTTTTTATATTCTATCCCCTTTGAGTTGTTGTTACATGAAACACACTTTGGAAAATGCTAACTAGTCCACTTCTCTCATGTCTAGCTAGTATGACTATAGTTCTGAGACTTTTTGTCAGTTCATGGTTTTGCTCCTGACTGGGACGTGACTGTGTGCCTATGATTTTATCCTGCCATCTCTCATTTTAAATAAAGAAGTTCCTAACAATCTCTAGTTAGTTATGTATATCTGCCCTTTGTGCCATATCGCCTGCATATATCACCTGCATATAACACATTGTTTGGGAGTTTCAAGGAACATGTATCCCTATAGTGAAATTCTATGAAACCCACCTAGGAAATATCCCATGAAGCACAATCATATACCTGGGACTTGGGAGGCTTGCTCTGAAGTTGTCCAAGATGCTGCACCAATTTCCCATCTGGCATAAGAAGGCAGGGCATGATAGCAAATATCCGTTAGAATTTTTGATACGTTTATAACATACCTGGGTGTTTTGTTGTTCCATTCTCTTGATGCAGACAATAAGTCATTGCTGGCATACTCTGTAAAACCTTTGATAGATTTTTTTAAAGATTTTTTTAAATGAAAAAAAATTAAATTTACTTTTGTATGTGTATGAGTGTACTGTCTGCATGCATGTTTGTGCACCCACGTCGCACAATGCCGCGGAGGTCAGAAGAGGGTCTCAGATTCCCCTGGAACTGGAGTTCTCCTACAATTGGAGTTACAGACTGTTCTCAGCCTTTGATAGATTTAAAGCAACATATTTCCTCAGAGTGAGGTCTGAAGAGGATACACACTGGTATTGTCCAGAAAGGGATGCATAGGCCAATAAAGAATAGAATGTTCTTAGTATTTTCTCAGGGAAATAAGCTGTTATTGGCAAGAATGCGAGCTTTTACATTGTTCTTTTCTTCTTTCTTCTAATAACAACCAAATCTACCATGTATCACTTTTGTTAGGAATATCTGTAGGTATTTTGCTTAACTTCTCTCAGTTAATTGTCAAAATAATATGAAGAAATTTCAATAACTCTCTTTTCTCACATGAGCAAATTATGGTTAGCAATACCATTTAACCTGACCATGGCTCCTAGCAAAGTGCAGAAGGATCCACTCCAGAAATGGAAGCTTGAAAGATCAGAGCTCATCTGTCCTGAAACTACATTGTTGATATTCATTATGGTCCTTATTTTAGTAATAAGATGGATGATATCCCTAGAGAATATGATACAACAAAATCAGTTGACAAATGAGAAAGAAAGGTGTAGTAGGCAGTGAGAGGAACAACTACCCTTTGCAAGAAAACCAGACATTTTCTTCTCATCTTATTCCAATTTATTCCTCAGAACGACATCACAGTTTGATTAATCAGATGAGAATTATAATAACTGTACTAAATTTTGCTTTGTGTGGATAAATTAAAGCCTTTTACTTAAGTTGAAAATGTGTTATATATGTATGTATTTATAGCTTATCATCTCGGGTAATGGCTTTAAAGGGATGTAGTACCTTTGTAAGTTGTTCTTCAAGAAAAAAAAAGTAGCAGAATTGTACCCAAGCAAGCAGGTACAGTGTTACCAGCATGTGAAGGCATATGTTTGGAGACTATAGAAATGAAGACAGCAAATCAGATTTTCAGGATTGCTTAGATAGCTGTTAGCCGAAGCATTTGGCAGAAACCATGTCCCTTAGGTGCCATGACTTACTGAAAGCAGTTTTAATTGGTGGATAATAAGCATTAAACACATAAAATCAAAACAGAAATGGGAAGTAAATTTTATAGAGAGAAATTTTCACAAAATTCAAACAGGAGAAATGAGTATTCTTAGAGAAAAGAAAGAGTAAACAGCCACCATAGCATATCCTTAATCATAAATGATACTCTCTGAGGGCTGAATCAAGCTCAATAAATGACATAACAATATATTACTTTGCCCTGGTTGCTTGGTTGCCTGGGGAGAAGATGAGTCAATGTGAGATGTTCTCTAAAGACTCCCACAGTGCCTTAAGCTTAATAGATTCAATATATGAAGCTGAGGTATTTAATGAATGGCGACCATCCCTAGAAGGCAGCTAGAAGGAACAGTCAGAGTCGGTCTTCTGCTCAGGACATTTACATTACAGAGACAATTAAAAAGGTCTCAACTTGCAGGCATGTGATGATACCATAGTGGAATGTAGGTAAAGGACAGTGGTGGAAATGCAGTTCAAATTCTGACTTTGTGGATAATTGAAAGATGTTATTTGTGGCTAAAGGTATATCAGAAGGGCCCTGAGGTCAGACAATAATACCTGAGGAGACTTGAGAGTAGAGAGTAGAAGATGGAAAACTGAATAGATGGAGCCTGGGTTAGGCTCTGAGATCATAACATTCTTAAGGACAAAGTGGATATGAATTGTGTGCCAAACTGTAAGTGCAAATATAGTTTCACTTGGCAAATTAAAGAGGTAATAGATTAAATGTAGATTTGAATGTGACACAGTAAAATAGACACAATTATAACATTTTTTTAACCACAGGGGTATTTTAAAGATTGGAAAAAACTGATCATGATTCAGGATACATTGGTGCAAAGAATATTGAATTGAAGTTGACACAACTGATGATTTATTCCACAAAGTCTCTCTGTAAAGATAGGAAATTGTTGATTTTCTCCATGTTTTTACTCTTATTTGTAAATGAGGATTTAAAAAATATTTTACTTGTTATGTTCATTTTTTTTCAAATGAGTGTATTGCCTGCATGTATGTAGGTGTGCCTGTGTTCTGCAATACCTGTGGAGGCCAGAAAGGGACATTGGATTCCTCTGGAACTGAAGTTATAGGTTGTTATTAGCTGTCATGAGGGTGCTGGGAATCAAACACAGGTGCTCTTCAAGAGCAACCAGGGCTCTTAATTGCTGAACCATCTCTCCAACCCCTTAAATGAAGATTTTTTTTTAATATCAGCAAATGTAACACAAACGGAGAGAGTTAGAGGATTGCCCCAAACTCAGTGCAGCTATTTAAAAGTGAGCTAGTTGGAATTATTTTAAAAAGAAGAGAACTGAGAACTGACTTAGATTTGCTAATGTAACATGTAATAGAAGCACATGGAATTTTTATCAAAGTCAAGATTCTTTACATAGGTAGATGTTAAGGACCCGAGTTTAGAAATCCCAAAGACCTGACTGAATTCATTTTTCATTCCCAAGTCACATAATCTTGATATATACCTACATTTTATAAAACTTAGTTTTCTGATTTGTAAAATAAAAGTAATCCTTACTTGTATGCTATTTTGAAGTTTAATAAGTATCTCAAAGCATACAGTATACATAAATATTAGTGACTCAAGTCAACTATGTGCATATACATTAGTCAAGACTAACGATAAAAATCATTTCAGATTTGAAGGAAATAAAATACTATATTGCTATTATAATCCCATGTGTTAGAAAGTATGTTAAACAGTTCTGTAAAATAAAGCATGGGCTCATATTTATATCTTTAAACATTTCGTTTACGTTTCCCATGCCAACAGGCACTCGAATTTATGGACAAAGAGGGAAAATTATTTTAAAAGTTTCTTAGGTTCCTTATTTTCAAAATTAATATAAGCCAGGCATGGTGGTACATGCCTTTAATCCTAGCACTTGGGAGGCAGAAGCAGGCTGATCTTTGTGAGTTCAAGGCCAGCCTGGCCTACAGAGTGAGTTCCAGGACAGCTGGGGCTACAGGGAGACCCTGTCTCGAAAAGACAAACAAAACAAAACAAACAAACAAACAGAAAACCAAAAAAAACCCCAAAATTAATATAACGAAGAAAAAGTTTTCAATCTAAACTTCCACAGAATCAACAAAGTATCCCAAATTTTTTATTAAATATGCATATTTATTTCTTCTTAGCATAATTTTCTTCCACATTAATCTGAATTACATTTTTAGAATATAAGAAAAAACAAAACAAGGAAATAAATATTGAAATACAGCCTCTATTCAGCTGCTATTTTGGCCATTTTGAGGTCAGAAATTCCATAAATATAGGAGAACAGTAGGGGCTGGAGAGATGGTTCAGTGGTTAAGAGCACTGACTGCTCTTGCAGAGGGCCTGGGTCAGATTCCCAGCACCCACATGGTGGTGACAACCATCTGTAACTCTAGTTCCAGGCGATTTGATGGTATTTTCTGACCTCTGCAGACATTGCACGACACAGGTACACTTATGCACATGTAGGCAATACACTCATAGACATAAAATAAAATTGTAATATATAAAATATTTTTAAATAGGAGAAAACATTGGTTATATAATGTATATCAGTTATCAATTATGAATAAAATGCATCAAGTTGGAAGATTATGAACTAGGAGAAAGTTAATATATAGTACTAGCTCTTATTTAAAGTTAAAAACAACCAAATGTTCTCATTCAATGACTAGTCATCAAGTGGGTTCACCACGATTCTTAGGGTCTTGGATTTCATCAATGGCCAAAATGAAGATTCTTGTCTTCATGGCAGTTGTATCCTTGTGGGGCAGACCTTAAACATTAAAATTAATCAGTAATTAAGAAATCTTTCAACCCACATCTCATATCCCCTCGTTTTGTATCCTCCCCCCTCCCACTATGGTCAACCTAAGAGAGGTCACACCCTTAAATAAAACTGACTCTTCTATTTCCAGCAGCCACCAGTAGCCAATAGCTCCTCAGCAGGAGCTGTAGCTTCAGGTCTCCCTCCCACCTCCAGGCTGGGATTTTCTCTGGCTTGAGACTGCATAGTGCTGAAAAACCACTATGGGTTCATATGCACAATTTCCCTGTTGTATCATGAAAACACTGTCTCTAGCTCTTACAATCTTCCTGCCTCCTCTTCCTCAATGTTCTGTGAACCTCTGGAGTCAGCGTGTTACAGATGTTGCACTTAGAGTTGAGTACTCCAGTCTATTATTCTCTGCATCTTGACCAGCTGTGGGTCTCAGTCTTAACTGACATTTAGTGCAGAATGAATTTTTCAATATGGACATAATCTGGACTAACTTTGCAACTAAAAATGGCCTCCATCTAGTGGGCAGGCCTCAAATCCAATCAGATTTTTTTTTCTTGCTCCATGACATTGGTGCCATTATTGAAGTAGTTGGGATATTTTGCTCGACCTGTTGTTCACAGCTAAGTAAAACTGATGATTACTTTTTTCTTTTGGTAGAATGCACAGCACTTTCCACCATTATGGAACCACTAGCCAGTTCAGTCGAGCTTCCAGGTCAGTTCCAGGTTGAGTCTTCCACGTTCTACAACTCAGGTATGTAGTCTCTTTGGCAATAGGGTCTTGCAATCAATTTTCAGAGAGCAAACAAGAACAATGGGGAAAAGCCAGTAAAGCTGAGGTCTATGTCCACCCCTGACCCAAACTCCAAAAGAGGGAGCCTATTCCTGATATCACCTTTTCACAGACATTGTCCTCCCGTTGTAGGGTGGGTCCGTTGAAACTCTTTAATTTTTTAAATTTATTATTTTATGTATATGAGTGTACTGTCTGCATTTAGGTTGGTGTACCTGTGTCGTGCAAAGCTGCGGAGGTCAGAAGAGGGTGTCGGATTCCCCTGCAAGTGGAGCTAAAGACGGTTCTTAGCCTCCATGTGGGTGCTAGGAATCAAACCCAGGTCCTCTGCAAGAGCAGTCGGTGCTCTTAACCACTGAGCCATCTCTCTAGCCCCTGAAACTCTTTTTATATATGTATATATTTTGAAGCTCTTATGGTAGTAGGTTTCCATTTGACTTTTTTAAAAGGTATTTAGTGTTAATTATCTCTCCTCGTATTAACCCTTCTATCCTGCCCTCTCATCCCCTACCTCATTTAACCCTTACTGTTTCATTATTCCTCTTTCCCCTCTTATATCATGACATTCTATCTCCTTCCTTTATTTTTCCACAAGTATGTGGTGTGTGTGTGTGTATTTGTGTTTGTGTGTATGTGTGTTTATACATAAGCTCATGTGCCATAGCATGTATATGCATGTCAGAGGACAACTTATGTCATTTGATTTTTTCCTTCCACAATGTAGGATAGAACTCAGGCTTTCAGGCATAGTGATAAGTCTTTACTTAATCAGCCATCTTTCCAACCCAGGAACTGTTTTCTTATTGTTAGAAAATCAAATCAATTGACCATGATAATATTGATAAACAACAAAATGGCATGTCAGAATTTTAGGTTCTGAAATGAAATACCTCTGTAGTAAACTATTTGCATTGATCAATTGCTTCTAAAGTTAGTATGGACTTTCTCATCTAAGAATACTAAATACACATTAACATTTTCTAAATAAAGTTATCATTTAGGGTTTTTGATCCAGATAGAGAATATACCATAGAGAATTAAAGTTGAAAATTGATTAGAAGTTACACAATATCTTGCAAAATTTCTGAGAGGATTGGTTACCAGATTTGGATAGCATAAACAATGCTTATCACCCGAAATGTACCTGAGTAGAAAAACTTGTTGCTGTTTCCAGGAGTCAGCAGAGTCTATAGAGTTAGGAATGAGAAGCCAATAGTTCTTTAGCTAATGTGGCAAGCTCAGCTGTGCAGTGAGACTATGCTTACCAGAAGAGCTCCTCAGTCACCCATCCCTCCCTTTTGGCTTTCCTTCCTCTTGTAAATGAGTGTGCTTGATGGAAACCACACCTAATGGCATGAGGTTAGGAGAGACACTTTAAAGGTTCTATATATGGAGGGCTAGAGTTTAGATATCAGAGAACTATCAAAGACAGGGAGACCTATGCAAAGGACTCTGGCTTCCATAAATGCCTTATATGTCCTGAGAATTTGGCAAACATTTTCCTCTAATAATGTTTTCCAAATATATATTTGTAATGATATTCATTTCATGAGTGTTTATTTCCCAAAATAACCTCATGTACTTGTGAAAGAGCTTAATTGTATCTAAGATGAAGCTACTTCTAATTTACTTAGGGCAACTAATGTAAACGAGAACTATTTTTACCTTGTCACTTAATTTTACATTTCAGTAAACAGTATATTTTGAATATTTACAACTAGGAACTTTTCATGAAGGTTTTTATTAGAGTTTTTGGTTTCCTTTGTTTTGTTTTATGGCACTGTATCTTCTCAAGAAATTCTGGGGGTGGGGGGGGCTGGGGCCCATTGCTGCTGATGTATCCTGACTGGTTTTATGCACAGAGAACTGCACTGGCTAGGTCTTCATTATCTATCACATCTGTAACAAGCTGTGGCATTACTAAGCTGCATTACAGTTGTCCCTGAATAAAGAATCAGCCTGACTCTTAGCATTAACTTTTTTTTTTTTTTTTTTTGGTATTTTTTGAGACAGGGTCTCCATTTAGTCCCAGCTGGCCTGGAGCTCACTCTGTAGACTAAGCTGGCCTTGAACTCACAGAGATACTCCTGCTTCTGCCTCCCAACTGCTGGGATTAAAGGCTTGCTTGCCCCACCACGCCCAGCCAGCATTAACTTTTAACAGCCAAGAGTGAGCCTGAACTCTGAGAGTTTGTTCCTTCAGATGTCTCATGGAACTGTTCTCAGGAAACAGGTCTCACTTATACTTTTATTCAAAAGTAGCTCCAGCATCAACTGGGGAATTTAAAGCTCAACCACACTTATCAGAGAATCTTGCCCTTTAATCTCTAGGCTTAAAATATCTCTTCCACACAATGCCAAGCAGATTTCTCAGTTATTCTCACAGTCTTCAGTGAGAATATGAATGTGAATACACTGCTTCCTGCCCTTTGATATGCTGATTTAAGCAAACCCACAATCATCCACTATCTTGGCTGGAGGGGGAAGTGAGGTCTCAAAGCATCAAGGTCAACTTCCAAGGTCACAAGAGCACTTGGCTCAGTATGCTTATTTGCATTATAAACAGTAGCTTTTGGATGCAAGTTTGAGTAGAAGTCATTAGTCCAAATTCTTTCCATTTTATAAGTCATTCTTTCATAAATCACACTGAAATTCTAAATGCCTTGGGAAGTTGTTGAATTAAGGGAGAAGGTAAATGTTATTTTGATGTGAAGTATCGAAAGACAGTGCAAATACATAGGGCACAATAGTTTACAGGAATGTGTAAAGTATAGCAAAAGAAAGTATTTGGGTTTCTGTCATAAATGCCAGCTCTTAATCCATCAGACAGATCAGACAGAATGCTTGTGCTCTGCAGATCTAATAGAGGAAATGGCTAAAGTAAAGTCTAAGCCTTCCTTCCTTGTCTATTTTACAGATACCTGCATAGCAGAAAAAAAAAAACTGAAAGAATATATATCCCCTCTTTTTCTGAAAGAAAGCTATTTTCAGCCAGCAATCCTGTGGCACACTCCAGGGAAGGCATTGCGTGAGTAATGTAAAAGTATCATAACTCTCAAGTAAATGGACACTTATCTCATTCCATACAGCTATGAAAAGGTAATTGGAGTCCAAAGAGTAAAGTATAATGGAAGGTTATTGAGTCATTTTGAAATGGTTGGGATGGATTTTGTACTACATGTGTGATAACATTCTTTATGGTCTGGAATCTTTTGTGTAAGTTTGCTGTTAGAATTGAGTAAGCCCTGAGTTGGAAAATTTGGAAGTGATTCATTCCTTCTCAGGAACCCAAAGATGGTATCTCACTGATTCTCAGGAACTGGATATCCTTAAATAAGTGCCATTGTACCATTATTTGGATTATTTTTAGTTAAAGGGTAAAAATCAATAAAAAACACAACTATCTTTGGCACCTTCCTCAGACAGTTTTTTTTTAACCTTAGGGCTAAAAGTAGCTCTTGTGGAAAGGGCAGACGTGCAGACACATATCCAGTACTTTTAGCCTCTTCAATTTTAATTTTATAACATCTAAATAAAGCATTCTCCTAATAGTTACTCAACATATAGGTATCTAAGAACCAGAGAATGTGTTAATTCCTCATTACATAGGCCTAGAGAGTCATTCCAACTGATAGAAAGACCACAGATAGTGAATTCTTCTTAATGTACCTGAGTCCATTTTAAAAAGGTGATCAGTTGGTATCCAAACTTGTATTTTCCTCTCTTACTGGAACAGGCAAGAGGAACATGTAAGTCACTTCAGGCAGTGCACTAGCCTCTTTGCATACATCTTCTCTGCTTGATTCTGAGGTCAGTACCAGCTGAACATAAGTATAATTTATTTTACTACAGCAATTATGATATTTGATTGTGAAAAATTTTAAAGTAAAGAACTTAACAGAACTACCCACAACCAGTCAATGTTCAGAGGAAGAGACTGTGGGGTCATCAGCTCTAAATGTGGAAGTCCTCAGCTCTACATAGGACATCTATATCATATCCCTTTCTCCCCAGGCTCAGGGTTTGTCATGGAAGAAGAGGCAGAAAAATGGTAAGAGCAAGGGGCAGTGAATGGCTAGAGCAAAACAGTGTTTTCAGGACACAACAGAGCAGTTGCATATAATATGAAGTCACAGTGTGGTTGCACAAGATCTACTCAAGATCAAGCCAGACAAGGTCCCAGCACAAAAGGGTAAGTGGTCATGAAGTCCCACCCCTAGCTTAGGAGACAGTTGACAACTGCTGACTGCTGGCTGCTGGAGAGGGAGAGTCAGTTATCTTTATAGATGGCCCTACACCAATGCATACAGCAAGCAATGAATGGACTGACAAAAAGAACAGGTGAAATTAGAAGGGAAGGGTGTGTGTGGAATAGAGAAGGAATGTAAGAGGAGGCAGTGATGGGTGAACTTGATCAAAAATATTATATAAATGCATGAAATTCTCAAGGATATAGGAAAGAAAAATATAGGAAAGAAAAATGACCTTTCTACAAAACCCATAAACCAATTCTGTTTTGACCCAGATGCTCACTTCTTAGGAGACTTAAATAATCGTTTATCTTTTCAAGTTTCAGTTCCCAGAAAAACAAATGCAACATATTTTTTCTTTCCATGTGAAATCAAGAATTTTAATAAGTGTGTATGTGTGTGTGTGTGTACGTGTGTGTGTGTGTGTGTGTGTGTGTGTGCACGCGTGTGTGATGAAACTAGGAAGGGGGTCTGGAGAAGGATAGAAGAGATCTTAAAGCAGATGGGAAATAGAAATGTAAACAAATAGTTTTGATAGTTTTCTTTATTTTCTGTTCTAGAGTTGTTATATGATATTTCTGCTACTAGCACTACTTTTTATTAAAAAAATTAAAAGTGTATCATGTACCCTTTTTGAATTGTTTTCCTTGTATCATCTTATGACCAAATTTTGGAGGTTATTGTCTACACTTGTTTTTATATAACATTTTGCTGACTTATGCTAGAAACTGCTTCAAATTCATTGAAAATGACTTTTATAAAACCTGCAAAATCTAATACCATAGAGTTCTTCCTGATCATCTCACTTTGCTCCTCTGTAACCTGTGATAGTCCTGTCATTTCCATCCCAGGAAAATTTCTCTTCAAGGCCTTGAGAGCATAGCTTCAAATTTATCTTCAAAATTTCTTTCAAATACTTTCAATTTGGGGACCTTATTCCTCCTGTGGTTGATTCTTTAATTTCTTTTACCATGTCTTAAGGTTTTCATTCTAGAGGTGCTTTGTTGACTTACTTATGCTTATTCTCAAGTATTTTGATTTTTGACTATTATGCATGAGATAATTTCCATCTATTTTTTCAGTAGGTTTTCCATTGGCTTATTGAGGAAAACTAGTGATTTGCATGTTGACATTATATATTGTCACTTTGATGGTAGTGCTTATCAGATCTAAGGGTATTCTGGTGTTCTTTTCAGTATCTTCTGAAGAGGGTACTTTAAAATTGTTTCTTATTTATGTGTATTTTGTCATGTCTTTTTTCTCTAGTTAAGACTTTGAACACTATATTCCACAGGAGTGCAGAGTATATATCCTTATCTTGTTCCTGGTCTAGTTTTGTTCCATCTAAACTCTCACTGACACTTATAAAAAAACAAATTATTTTTATTACCAGCATTCCACCTTTCACATTCTCTCCATAATTAAATTATGTTCTTATCATATATATATGTATAACTATCTATAAGTAACAGTCTTGTCATATATATCAATATATGTTCTAGATCTCTTCTCCCTCTCGGATACAGTATCCATCTCTCCTCTCTCTCTCTCCTCATATATATATATTTATCTATATATATCTCAGCCTAATGCCCTTCAGTGTTGGTCACTAATAGTACCCCCTGTTAAGACAATGTATCTCCTTCACAGCAGCCATCAATTGATCCATGTACTTTAGGTTGGGCTGGGGTTTCTTACTCACTTCCCCATGCCTCTGCTGGGATGTTGTCTGGTTTGAGCTTGCATAAGACTTGAGAATGTCACCATTGCTGTGAGTTCCTATGTGTAACTGACCCCCTGTGGCTCTTGCACTCTTTCAGCTTCTCTTCCACAATGATCACTGAGCCTTGGAAGTCCAAGGTTTGAAATAGGTTTCTTACTCAGGGATGAGCACCCTGGACCTCTTAATCTCTGCACATTGGCCAATTGTGTGTTTCAGTGTTAATCACCACCTGCTATATAAGGAAACTTCGCTGGTGAGAGTTGACAGATACATTCATCCTATGTGTAGAGATTACATTGAAGATGTGTGACTTATCATTAAGTGTTTCACAGACACTTGTTCTCTGCATTTATCCCATTTCAACCTCTGTAATAGTCTTGCTCTGTTGCAAAAATTAGCTTCTTTGATGAGGAATGAAAGTACAGTCATCTGTAAATATGAGGATGCATATTTAGAATAAAGTCAGAAATTATGTTGGTCTAAGGATGTGGTAAAAGTAGATTCTTCTCTAGGATCTATACCCTCTCTAGCCAGGTGTATTTGGCTATGTTTGCAGTATCGTACATGAGTTGCCTGGCATTGAGTAGTCCTTAATTTCAATTATAGAGCTGTTTATTACCCCAGTATAAAATTGCTTCTATGGGCTGGAGAGATAGCCTAGTGGTTAAGAGCACCGACTGCTCTTGCAGAGGACCTGGGTTCGATCCCCAGCACCCAAATGGTGGCTGAAGACCATCTGTAACTCCAATTCCAGGAGAACTCTAGTTCCAGGGGAATCTGAGACCCTCTTCTGTTCTCTACGGCATTACATGACACGGGTGCACAAACCTACATGCAGACAGTACATTCATACACAAACAAAAATAAATAAAATAAAATAAAAATTGCTTCTACTGCATATTTTGCTGGGCCAGCCATGCAGAATAGATAACGTAAAGAGAACTAATGAGAACAAATGGTGTTGGGGGAATCCAAATTTGCAACTACTGTGAAAATTAGTATGGAGAACTCTTTTTTTTTTTTCCCACTCTGTATTTTATTTCTTTATTTTGTATATCTTCACAATATTCCATTCTTTTTTAATTTTTTAAATTTATTTATTTATTTTTAATAAAAGGTAATAAGTAATGAATACAAGCATCCTTCATGTAAAACCAATTTGCAACTAGCTATGCCCAAACTTATACAGCCCGAGGCCCCCATTGTCCAGCTGGAGGAGCTTCTATGTACTATCATGTTGATCAAATAAGAGTCCAGTCTATATTGCTGTAGTATCACAATTCACCCCAATTGCAGCCCTTACAAACTACCATGCCCCCTCTTCCACAGATTGTTCCCTCGGCTTTAGAAAGAGTGGGTGAGAAGCAAAGCAGTCTACTTTCTCTGGAGATGTCGTTTTGGACTCTGATCAGTTCAGGCTGTTTCCTTTCATGGGTTGACAGTTTATCCAGGAATAACTTTTTATTCCTACTGATGAAGCACAAGCAATTAGATGTAGAGGCATTTAAACAGTACTAATTATTTTGGTAGGTTACGTTGGTATAGACACAGATGTTTGGATGGTATGCTAATTTATGGACTATAGCTTTTCTGTAAAGGCTGACAAGGTCTTACTATGGCTTGTAACATCTCCTAACCACTAGAGGACTTAAGCTTGTGGCATCAGCCATGGGTTATTCCTCCAAGGAGAGAGCCAATAGCCAATTAGATTTGGGATATACAGGCATATGGCTTCCACTGCTGCACAGTATTTCCAGGCAGGTGAGGTGTAGCTGATGCTCACTGAGGAGACTTCCTTGATTCAAGGAGACCGATATTTGCTTTATTGATTTAGTGGCCTTTGGTAACACTCTCTGACATTCCAGAGGCCAACTGTATGCTTGCAAGTGTGGTCTCGATATATCTTTCCCATGCTTACACCAGGTCTTTGATAGCAGGGCCTTACTGCTTCTCTTCTTGCAGGTATCCCAGTTTGCTGGCAAAAGCCCTTATCTTTTTGGGGGCTTGGATCCCCTAGCCAACATCTCCTTGGCTGAATAATCCATTTCTGATAACAGAGCTCTCCTGTATTAATATATTTTGCTTAATTACCCAGCTTATATAGATTTTAGTATTATATTTGGCTCTGAATAGGGAATTATCCTTTCACAGTTCCTGTGACTATCAGTCAGTTAAAGAAGGCAACTATATCACTTTTATAAGAGATTACCTCTATAATAGTCAGTTCTAGTTTACAGTTAGGGAATGATTTCATTATCATCATGTTTTTCTTTGTTCTATGAAAAGTAGGTAAGGAAGTCTCTTGTATTAAAACTTTGTGGAACCTGAAAGGTAAAGTTCATTAGGGCACATTATAAATTGTTGTTACAACTAGGATCCACAGAGATATTTGATGTCTGTAACAGTCTGAGACTTTTCTTCCTTTTAATGTTTAGCTGGGCCAACTTTTCAGCATTAAGCTGTTTATCATTGACTGTATGTTGTTAATTTGGGAAGCCAACTTAATTCCTTTAGTTAAATTATCCTACAGGTAGAAGAAAATGTTACAAGTTGATACTGTATAACACAAACATTGTAGAGAATATTTGTATCTATTAACCCCAAAGTTGTTGTAATACAAATTATAAGTAAAGCAGATGTGGACTACAATTCATATTTCCAATTAGCTTAAATGTATTACCTTTTTTAGTAAAAACATTTTAACCAATGTTGTTAAATATAGACATTTTTACTTTTACTATGACCTAGAATAGCATATAATATGTAAACAAAGTTTGGGCAAATTTGGGTACCTGTTAAACTCACATCAATCAACTATACATTAATCTAATGTAGACCCATGCCCCCCTCCCAACCCTCCCACCACACCAGATTCACCATTTCAGTCAGTTCTTTGGTGCAGTCTTTTCTGTTGTTCTTGTTGTTGTTCTTTCTAATATGCATCATCACCACAAGGAATATTTACAACTGGGTTATTTATTGATGCTAGCATCCACAGATGAGAGATACCATTTGTCATTTGTTTTTCTGGGACTGTGTTACTTCACTTAAGATAGTTTCTTCCAGTTCCATCCATTTACCTGCAAATTTCATGATGTCATCTTTCTTTACCGCTGCATAGAACTCCATTGTGTACATGTACCACATTATCTGTATCCACTCATCAGTTGAGAGGCATTTTGGTTGGTTTCAGCTCTTCGCTATTGTGAAGAGAGCTGCAATGAAAATGGCTGTACATGTATCTCTGAGGTATGAAGAGTCTGGTATATATATTCCCAGACGTGGTATAGCGGGATCAGGTGGTAGGCTCATTTTGAGTCTTTTAAGTGTTCTCCATACTGCTTTCCATAGTGGTTTTACAAGTTTGCATTCCCACTAGCAGTGGATGAGTGTTCCCCTTTCCCCATACCCTCTCCAGCATTTAGTTTTCTTGATCCTTGCCAGCCTTATTGGGGTGAGATGGTATCTTAAAGTGGTTTTAATTTGCATTTCCTTAATTATTAGCAATGTTGAACACTTTTTAAGATGTTTCTCAGCCATCTCTATTTCCTCACTTGTAAAATCTCTGCTCAGATCTTTGCTCCATCTTTTGAGTGAATCATTTGTTTTCTTACTTCTTTGTTTTTTGAATAGTTTATATATTCTGGAGGTTAATGCTCTGTCAGATGTATCAGCAGTGAAGGTTTTCTCACACTCTGTGGGTTTTCTCTTCACTTCCCTGACTGTTTCTTTTGCTGTACAGAAACTTTTGAGTTTAATAAGGTCCCACTTGTCAATTGTCGACCTGATTTCCTGAGCAGCTGGTGTCTGATTTAGAAAGTCTTTTCCTACACCTATGTCTTGTAAGTTGCTGCCAACCTTTTCTTCTATCACCTTTAGAGTTTTGGGTTTCACATTAAAGTCTTTGATACATTTGGAGTTGATTTTTGTACAGGGTGAGAGGGAGGGTTTTAATTTTATTTTTCTACAAGTGGTGATCCAGTTTTGCAAACACCATTTGCTGCAGATGCTGTCTTTCCTCCACTGAGTCTTTTGGGGCCCCTTGTCAAATATGAGGTGGCTGAAATTGTATGTGCTCAAGTTTGGCTCTTCAGTTTTGTTCCATTGGTCTACCAGTCTGTTTTTGTGCCAGTACCAGGCTGTTTTTATGACTATAGCCCTGTCGTATAGTTTGTTGTTTGTTATAAAACTCCCCCCTGTATTGCTCTTTTCACTCAGGGTTGCTTTGGCTATTCATGGTCTTTTGCTATTCCATATGAATTTAAGAATTTTTTTTCCAAGCCTGTGAAGAATGTCCTTGGGATTTTAATTGGGATTGCGTTGAGTCTGTGTATCAATTTGGGTAAAATGGACATTTTTACTATGTTAATTTTTCCAATCCATGAGCATGGGAGGTCTTTCCATCTTCTGATGTCTTCTTCAATCTCCTTTTTCAGGAGCTTATAATTTTTGTTGTAGAGATCTTTGGTGGTTTTGGTTAGGTTTATTCCTAGGTATTTTATTGTTTTTGAGGTTATTGTGAGTGGGAAGGACTCCTTGTATTCCTTCTTCAGTTGCTTGTTGTTGGTGTAAAAAAAGGCTACTGATCTTTTTAGGTTAATTTTGTAACCTGCTACTTTACTGAAACTTTTAATCATTTCTAGGAGTTTTCCTGTGGAGATTTTAGCATCCCTTAGGTAAACTATCATATCGTCTGCAAAATGGGATAGTTTTACTTCCTCTTTTCCAATTAGTGTTCCTTTAATTGCCTTTTCTTGCCTTATTGCCCTAACCAGTGTTTCAAGCACTATATTGAGGAGGAGTGGTGACAAGGGGCAGCCTTATTGGGTTCCTACCTTTATGAGGAATCATTCTAACTTTTCTCCATTTAGGATGATGCTGGTGGTGGGTTTGTTATATGTGACTTTGAATATGTTGAGGAATGATCCTTCCGGGCTAATTCCCTCTAAGACTTTAATCATGAAGGGCTGCTGGATTTTGTCAAAGGCCTTTTCTGCATCGATTGAGATGATGGTTTGGTTTTTGTCCTTCAGTCCATTTATGTGTTTTATGATATTTACTGATTTTTGTATGTTGAACCATCCCTGCATCTGTGGTATGAATCCAACTTGATCTTTTTGATGTGGGTCTGTATACAGATTGCGAGTATTTTGTTGAGAATTTTTGCATCTGAGATCATTAATGAGATGGGTCTGTAGTTCTATTTATTTATTTATTTATTTATTTATTTATTTATTTATTTATTTATGTATGTGTATGAATGTACTGTCTGCATGCAAGTTTGTACACCCATATCGTGCAATGCCGCGGAGGTCAGAAGAGGGTCTAGGATTCCCCTGGAACTGGAGTTCTCCTGGAATTGGAGTTTCAGATGGTTCTTGGCCGCCATGTGGGTGCTGGGGATTGAACCTGGGTCCTCTGTAAGAGTGGTCGGCGCTCTTAACCACTAGGCCATCTGTCCAGCCCCTGTAGTTCTCTTTTTTTGGTTGCATCCTTACCTGGTTTTAGTATTAGAGTGATGTTGGCTTCATAGAAGGAATTTGGGAGGTTTCCCTCTGTTTGTATCCTTCTGAACAGTTTTAGTAATAATGTTTGTAAGTCCTCTTTTTATAGAATTCTGCTGTGAAACCATCTGGACCTGGGCTTTTTTTAATTAGGAGGTTTCTTATTACATTTTCAATTTCTTCATATGTTATGGGTCTGTTTAAGCTGTCAATCTCTTCTTGGCTTAGCTTTGGTGATTCCCTGGATTGGAGATATTCATCCATTTCTCTTAGGTTTTCAAATTTAGTAGAATATAGGTATTTGAAGTATTCCTGTATGATTTTCTGGATCTTTTCACTGTCTGTAGTGATATTTCCCCTTTCATCCTGAATTCTATTGATTTGGAGTTTGCTCTTTCTTTCTTTTTGTTAACTGGGCTAGGGGTCTGCCTATCTTGTTTATTCTCTCAAAAAAACAACTTTTGGATTCATTGATTTTTTTTGTATTGTTTTCTTTGTTTCTATTTCATTAATTTCTGCTCTGATTTTTGTTATTTCTTCCTGTCTGTTGCATTTAAGGTTTATTTGTTGTTGTCTTTGCAGTGTTTTTAGCTGCAGTGTTAGTTCATTTATCTGTGCTGTTTCTATTTTTTTTTTTTTACAGGCACCCAGGGCTATAAACTTCCCTCTTAGGACTGCTTTTAAATTGTCCCATAGGTTTTGTTGTGTTGTACTGTCATTGTCATTTAGTTCCAGGAATGCATTTCTTTCTTTCTTTATTTCCTCCTTGACCCATTCATTATTCAGGAGTGTATTGTTTAGTCTCGATGTGTTCATGTAGGTAGCAGGGCTTATCCTGGTGTTGACATTGAGCTTTATTGTGCTATGGTATGATAGAATGCATGAAGTTATTTCAATTTTTTTTTGTCTTTGTTGAGGTTTTTTTCTGTGTCCAAGTATGTGGTAAATTTTGGAGACTGTTCTGTGGGGTGCTGAGAAGAAAGTATATTCTCTGGTGCTTGGGAGAATACTCAAAAGATGTCTGTGAGGTCCATTTCCTTTATTGTATTGTTTAGTTCAGATGTCTCTCTGTTTATTCTTTGTCCAGTTGATCTGTCCAAAGGACTTAGTGGGGTATTGAAGTCCCCTGCTATGAGTGTGTTGGGGTTAATCTGTGCCTTGAGGTCCTATAGAGTTGGTGCACTGGAGTTTGGTGCCTTGAGGTCCTGTAGAGTTGGTGCACTGGAGTTTGGTGCATATATATTCATGATTGTTAAGTCTTCATGGTTAATTTTCCCTTTGATAAGGATATAATGGCCCTCCTTGTCTCTTCTAATTGCTTCTACTTTGAATTCTATTTTGTCTGATATTAGGATAGCAACTCCTGCTTTCTTTTTAGTACCATTTGCTTGGAATATTTTTTCCATCCTTTCACTTTAAGTTGATGCCTATCCTTAAGGGTGAGATGAGTTTTTTTGTAGACAGCATATTGATGGGTTCTGTTTCCTAATCCATTCTCCCAGTATATGTGTTTTGATTGGGGAATTTAACCCATTGATATTTAAGGTTATAATTGAGAGGTATATGTTGCTTCCTTTCATCTTATTATACTTTGCATTTTTGTGTACTTTTCTACCTCTGAATTTCTGTTTTTATTAAAATTTTTTTTCTTTTAAGGTGCCTGAGGGTAGTTGTTCCTCTGTCCTTTGAATTGTTTCAAGCTTTCTCTGAAGGGTTGGTTTTCCAAACATGTATTCTTTCATCTTGTTTATGTCATGGAAGATTTTTCTCTTTCCTTCAACTAGAATTGATATTTTTGCTGGGTATAGTAACCTGAGTTGGCATCCATAGTCCTTTAGCACTGGGAATGCTTTGGTCCACGTTCTTCTTGCTTTCATGGTTTGTGATGAAAAGTCAGCTGTGATTCTGATAGGTTTTCCCTTGTATGAAACTTGTTGTTTTTCTCTTGTGGCTTTCATAATTTTGTCTTTTTTTTTTTTTTTTTTTTTTTTTTTTTTTTTTTATTTGTTAATCTAGCATTTTTAACTACGGGATATGGTGGGGGTAGTTTCTTTTCTGGTTTAGTATATTTGGTGTTCTACTCGCTTCTTGTATTTGCCATTGGTTTGATCTTTTTTTAGTTTGGAAATTTTCGTCTATTATTCTTTTGTTGACAATTTGGTCAATACCATTTTCTTGGGATTCTTCTTCTTCCTGTATTCCCTATGATGCCAGAGGTTGATTTTTTCATAGCCTGTCCCACATTTTTTGGTTGTTCCACTCTTGTGCATTTTAAAAATTTTCATAGTCTTTACTTGAGCTTTTTAGTTGTTCTGTGTTGTCTTCTAGGTCTGATATTCTTTTTTCTGCTTCCTCCAATCTGCTTCTGAGGCTTTTTCCCATTCTTTCCGCTTGATTGGATGACTGTTCAATTTCCTTTTTTTTTTTTTTTTCCTGTGTTTTCTTTACTATTTCCATTTCCTTTTGGAGCTTCTCAAACTTTTCTTGTAGCTCATTGTTTTCCTTTTGCATTTCAGTGTGGGATCTTTTCAGTGTTTCCACTTCCGTTGTGCTCTCGGCATGCGGTTAGCTTTTTGCCTGTATTCCGATGCAAAGTTTGAATGCCTCTTCACTTTGTCGAAGGATTGCTTTCCTTGATTCCTTTGGGTGTCTTTGTCATATTCTCCTTATGAATGGAGTGTTGACTTGTCTATGTTCTAGGGGGTTCCAGTTGGGGGTGTGTGGTGGGGCAGTGGGAGTTGTTTGGGTTGCTGGCTTAGCCCGTGCATGGATACCCTCTGTGTTTGAGCCTCAGCTCCTAGATCCCAAGGCCTTCTGGGACACCTTTCCCAGTCCACAGAACCTGCTGGTCCACTCAGACTCTGCCTCTTGTGTGCCCAGTGGGCCTAGCTTCTCCTTCCCACAGTCCCCTACCAGACGTGGCACAGTACCTGCAGCTCAGCTGGTCTGGGCCTGGCCACTGCTGTGTGCCAGGTGGGCCTGGAGAACTCTTAATAAACTAAAAATAATCTAGGGCTCTGGCAATAGTTTGTGTTCTTCTGGTGACCAATTACTGCTGAGTAAGAGAGAGTGCATTTCCTTTAAGATCTCTAGATAGATTAACTACTTTGTGGATTTTACCTCCAAGTCCCTAGATGTGAGTATATATCTGGATGTGACTGCAGGAGACAAAGAAGAAGAAGAAGAAGAAGAAGAAGAAGAAGAAGAAGAAGAAGAAGAAGAAGAAGAAGAAGAAGAAGGAGAAGGAGAAGGAGAAGGAGAAGGAGAAGGAGAAGGAGAAGGAGAAGGAGGAGGAGGAGGAAGAGGAGAAGGAGGAGGAGGAGGAGGAGGAGAAAACATGGTGACAAAGTAGATGAAGGTGCTCCAGATGTTGGAGAAATGGTCAGAGACAGGGGAATAGCGAAAAAGTGGGGTACGTTAACTGGGGAGGGAGTTCAAGAATTATACGATGGGAATGACAAGAGAGATAAATGTGCTTTGAAGGTATGAAAAATCAGAAATAGGTCTTGAATCAATGGAGTTGAGACTGCTGAGGACACGTACTTCCTGAAGACTGACCTTCATGATATCACAGGTTACTTACAAGCAGCCCAAGGAATAGATTAATAAGTGGTCCCAGTCACAAAGCCTAATAGAAAAAATTTTCTATTTTTGCTTGGCTTAAGAAACATTCATTCCAGTGAGCCATGAAGAGGGTTCAATTTAGCACATGTTGAAATTGCTTTCTTCTTTTGTGTGTGTATTCATGTGTGTTTATTCATGTGTGGGAGCACATGGGATAGCTGTGTGTGTTAGTGGAAACCAGTGGTAAATATCAAGCAGCTCTCCATTTGCTCTCCGCGGCCTGATTTTTTGAGACAGAGACTCTCTGAACACAGAAATTTCCTATTTGGATTCATTAGCTGGCAATGGATCTTCCTGTCCCCAACTCCCAAGAGCTGGGATTACAGGCATTTGCTGCCACACCTGGCTTTTTTGTGTGTGCTGGGACTCAACTCGGCTTTTTTATTTATGCAATAAAGTTCTTACTGACTAAGCTATCTCCCAATTTCATGATAATTGTTTTAGAGATTCCAAAGTGACTTTCATCTTTAAGGTCTAGTCCATCTACTATGTGTGTTTGAAAAGAGAAAAAGATAGACATGACGTAAGAAATAAAGCATCTTTATTAGGAGATGAAATAGGAAACCAGAGTGACATCTTGCATCCATTGATACTGAGGTTCATTTATTTCCTACTCCAGCCACACTCCAGGCAATCTCTTATTATTCAAGGCTGTTAATTTTCCCACCTCCATGTTTTATACTGAAATAATCTTCCCAACCTGTGAATGTGACATTACATCTTTTCCAAGAAGTCTTTTATATACTTCCCACAGAGGTGGATCTCTCTCATTTGCATATATATATGTATAAGTGTATGCATATGTGTGTGTGTGTGTGTGCAACCTCATCAGAAAAGGTGCATATACATTCCAATAGAAGGGAAGGGTGGGGGAAGCTGACAATGGTGTGCTTAAATAATACAAGAGAAATAGGCTGACTCCAGCCATGGACACAGTGTTCAAACTGACATTTTGTGGTGGGAAAAAGGCTCTGTAGAAGAATGACAATGTGAGGGAGTAAGGTGAAGCTCGATTTTTTTTTTTCAGTCTCTTAAATTTCCACTTTTTTCATTTTTTTTTTTTTTCAATTTGGAAACAAAAAAAGGAATTCAACCTGCTTGGAGATTTAGACTTCTAAAAACCAAATTAGACAAGACAGCTGAAAGATATTTTCATAATGATTTGCTAGCTGTTCAGCTCTCATGACAATTATACTAAATCAGAAATTATAAGCAAAGTTAAAAAATTAGCAAGGAAATGGCTTGAGTTATGGAAAAGGATCTTGAGATAAAATCTAAGTAGATGTACTTAAAACTACTTGTCTGTTCTCACTGGCAAGCGATACGCAGAGATCAATGTCTTGAAGGGTAGGGCACTCACCTGAATGAGTGTGGGATCACATCAGGGTCATATCCAGAGCCAGGTAGACGGCTCTCAGTGAAGGGCTTCTCTCCTAAGCCTGGAGACTAGAGTTTGGATACCAGCACTCAAGTAAAAAGGCTGAGTGGAAATGCACGAGTCAATCTGTAATCCCACCACTGGGGAAAGCGGGGACAGGAGAATCCCTGGGGCCCTGCCAGTCAGTTGAGCCGAATTTACGCATTCCAGGTTCCAGAGAATTTGCCTCAAAAGTTCAGTGGAGAGTGACTGAGAAAGACCCAGACATCAACCCCTGGCCTCTGTACATTCACACACAGGTGCTTCCCCCCAACCCCAGACACATATAAATGTGAACAACACATGCACGGACACACACACACACACACACACACACACACNCCAGTTATAAATATTTCTTGTGGAGAGGGAGGCATATTAAAAGAACAACAGAAAGACTGCATCAGAAAACTGACTGAAATGGTGAATCGGGAGGGGTGGGAGGGGTGGGAGGGGCGGGAGAGGGACACGGGTCTATATTCGATTAATGTATATTTAATTGATGTGAGTTCAACAAGTATCTAATTTTGCCCAGACTCTGTCTACAAGTTACATGGTGTTTTAGGACTTAGTAAAAGTAAATATGTGTATATCAAACAACATTGGTTTAAAGGTTCTGATAAAAAATGGTAATGAATATACTTTTATTGTAGCCCTTATTACTTATTCTGTGTCATCACTACAATTCTTGTACAAAAGTCTATGTCGTTTTAAAGAAATCTTTCTTAGTTGAGGGCATGCTGGATCCAGTAAAAACCATTCCACAGGTTTATTTATTTATTTATTGTGTGTGTACATGCACATGTTTATATAGATATATGTACGTGCACATCTGTGGATAAGAAGGCAGAGGTCATCCTTAGCTCCTAAGGAGTCACTGACCTTGTTTTATGGGGCAGGGTCCATAACTGGGACCTGGAACTTACCAATGTCTAGACAGACTGAACCGTGAGTGAGCTCAGGATATCTTCCTGACTCCACTTCACCAGCACTGAGTGCATAATAATACACCACCAAACTTGCCTTTTAATGTGGGTGCTGGATTTGAAATTCAGGTCATTATGTTTGTGAAAAAGCATTTAATGGTTGAACTCTCCAATTAGGCCTGTTTTGTGTTCTTTTATATGACGTTCTCTCAGATGGGATCACAAAAGAGGAAACAGTAAAGGTACCACAGTGAAAGTTTATTATAATCACAAATCAAGGCAGAGCAGCATACTACTGAGAGTCACATCGAAAAACACCCATGTGTCAGTCAGAGTCAGAAAAAGGCCTTATTCTAGCTTCTGTAAGAAGAGCAAGGTGGGGCAGAATACATAGTCTCCTGGCAAGTTTGAATAGTTTCACCAGTCCCTGGATTATAGGAGTTGTCCTTCATTGTCAGACACAGTAGTTGGATGATTATGGAGAGAATATTGCTTTCCAGATGAAGGACATATGACAAGCGGATATGACTCCGGAGCCTATAGATCGCTGATCTAAGGCTGGACTCCTTATCATCCTGAGGAACTGGTTATCCTAGGAAGGAGTGATTTTAAGACCTGGAAACGTTACAACATACAGGAATCTAAAATGAAAGGAATAAAGAAATGATTAACCAACATTTAGAAAAGTAAATGTGAAGTTAAGATTAGTAAAGGACAGTCATTGAGGGTTGAAGATGTACAATAAAGCTTAGGAGTATAAGGAAAGACAGCTTAGGAAAAATAAACTTCACAGTGAGCTGCAATTCTCTATCATGCTGCTAAAGATGCACATGCTTTGATGTTACTTGTAGAATCACATGATCTCACATGGAATTGTAGTTAATTCTGTATGTTACAACCAGAAAGATAAGGAACATTTAGGTAGGAAGCTAGATGGAAGCGATTTTTTAGAATCATTCTACATTTTAAACCTCTTTTAATATAGCAGTGAATGACAGTGTTTCAGTTTTTCCATGGAGAGTAATCATGGAAGAAAAATTCAGTTTTCTCATTGCCTGACTTTGTCTGGAGTCAGAAGGTGGACACTGGTAGAAGTGGGAAGAGAAAGATTCACACTCTAAACAGAATTCAGAATAAAAACAATCAGAGGAGCCAGCCACACTCTGCTTTGCAGGATATGACTTCACATCATGAATCTGAGGACCAATTTCAAGGAAAGAAGCAACTTTGGTTTATAGGCTTAGATGTGTCATATAAAAAGTATTCTCTCTTAACCTCACACATCAAAGTAAGAGTTCTATTATTTGTGTCCAGAGAGCATGCAAGAAATACAAAGTTTAGGACCAACAAAAACACTATTCTTTGTAGCTGTTGAAACATTTTAAGATTGCCCTATTGATTTATCGTTTAGGTTGAGTGTAGTAGCTGAAAAGGGAAAAGAACTGACAGCCAGGAGACTGGGAACTTTGATTTATTGATAAAACAAGTGTAGGCCTCTGGTTACTCTCAAACATCTTGAGGACAAGTGAGCATGTCTATTCTTCAATCTAGAATCTATGAAGGGCTAAAATCATGTATAGATCTGGTATTTAGTAAAGATTACTTAATTTAGTGAAGATTACCAATCTATTTTCTTACCAGGGAGACAAGTTTTTACTTTTTTAAAAATTAGTGGTATCTAAAGTTTATGCCTGGACAAGCTGGCAGCCCATGAAAGAAAACAGTCAGAATTGACTAGAGACCAAGACAACAGCTCCAGAGAAAGTAGACTGTTTTGCTTCTCATCCACCTGTGCCCCTTTTCTAAGCCTAGGGAACAATCTGCCGAAGAGGGGGCGTGGTAGAATGTAAGGGCTGCGATTGGGGTGAATGGTGAAACTACAACAATATAGACTGGACGCTCATTTTATCAACTTGATTGAACATACAAGCGCCCCCTGCTGGATGGTGGGACCCATGAGCTGTGTGGGTTTGGGCACAACTGCTTGCAAATTGGTTTTACATGAAGGATGCTTGTACTCACAAATTATCACTTATTGTTAAAAAAAATGAAAACAAAACAAAACAAAAAAGCAGAGAAAGATGCAGAAAACTTACGGCAGAATGCATGATCTGGGATGGGTAGGGGTGGGGTGGGGGGAAGGGAAGGGGATATATGCCTAAACTGAATTGGAAAATGATGTATGAAATACACAAAGCATCAATAGAAATAAAAATGAAAAAAGAAAACAAATAAAGAGATGCAGTGGCTATAAAAGTCCATCTTTCAAAAAAATTTTTTTTTAAATCAGACAAGAAAAACTAGTTTTACCATGAATCCAAGAAAATGTAAAGGTGATTTGATGAATAAACTTGCAATATAATGTTCATATAGTATGTATATATCCATATACAAATGCATATGGTAAAAGATTCAAAAAGGTTGGAGTCTTTGTATTTAAATATGTGAAAATCTGAACTTCAGATTTTTAGTATTTCTGTAATGATAAAGCCTTAAACATAATTGGCAATAATTTCACTTTATTATGTTCGGAAATGAAATACATGCATGAGTGTCTGGACACCCCATGACACAGGGTACACTTAGAGGTTTCTGGACAACATTTAAAAATTAGTGGACTCTAGGCATGTGTGCCAAGTGCTTTTACCTGCTGAGCCATCTAACTCTGTATTTTGAATAGTTTAATACTGAATTTTACCATTTTATAGAAGGCAGCTAGATGGATGCTCATGAAATATGCTTTAACATGTAATGGGTTCAATAAATTTATGTTATTAAATGAAATAGAGAAATTAAAATTATTCATGTGGAGCAGGCTCGTGCTGCTGTGAGCTTGAGTCTTCAGGGACATTGAGGCAACAGACAGTAGCCCCTCGACTTCTGCTGCAGGCCTGGCTAGATAGGAACTGGCCCACACACCTAGGAGCTTGAGTCTTCAGGGACACTGAGACAGCAGCTAGGTTGCTGGCACAGGGGCCAAATCACACCCCCCCACCCCCCAGTCAAACTAAAGGAACAGGCCTACATCACAAGGAAGAAACACTTGAATTTCACATCAGATTACAGGCAAAACAAATCAAAGCCCCATGCCAAAAGCACAAAGAAAAATCAACAACATGGGAAAAGCAAATAAGAAATCTCCACCAAACTCTATCAGTCTTATAGAGGACTCCAACAATAAGATCTTCTTGGAGGTAACCCAGGACACAGATCTTAAAAGAACAATCATAGATATACTCAAATAAATCAATGACCTAAAGGGAGAAAATAACCAACTTCAGAAGAAAAATGGAAATGTCGAAAAAACCTGAGGCTGAAATGAAAAAGGAAATCAAACACTCATCCAGTCAACAGGAAAAGGGCAAGAGAAGCCTTGGTAACAGAATGGATGAAGCAGAAAATAGAATATCAACCCTAGAAGATAACACAGAAGAACTAAAGAGCTGAAACAAAGACTATGAAAAATTAAAAACAAAACAAAACAAAACACAGGAGTGGAATAATCAGAAAATGTGGGACCCCATGAAGAGACCAAACCTCCACATCATAGGTATAGAGGAAGGAGAAGAATCCCAGGAGAATGGTATGGACCAGATCTTCATAGAAGAAAATTTCCCCAAATTGATAAAAAGACACACCCATGCAAATAGGAGAAGCACATAGAACACCAAATAGACAAGATCAAAAAAGAAACTCCCTATGCCATATCATAATCAAAACTCTGGATGTTCAAAACAAAGACAGAATACTGAAAGCTACAAGAGAAAAACAAGTTACATATCAAGGAAAACCCATCAGAATTACAGTTGACTTTTCAATGCAAATGATGAAAGCCAGAAGAGCTTGGACCGAAGTATTTCTGGTACTAAATGACTGCAGATGTCAACCCAGGTTACTCTACACAGCAAAAATGTCAATTACAATCAAAGGAGAAAGGAAAATATTCCATAACATAAACAAGATGAAAGAATACATATCTAGAAATCCAACCCTCCAGAAAATACTCAAAGAAGTTCAGAGGACAGAGGAAAGGAGCAGCTATCCCCAAGTGGCAAAAGAGAATAATTAATGAAGGGATAAACACAGAAATACAAACAGACCAAAAATGCAGACAGAAAGTAAACTGAAGGGAAGCAATATACATCTCTCAGTATTAACCCTAAATATTAATGATCTAAACTCCCCAATCAAGAGACACAGACTGGGAGAATGGATTAAGAGACTGAATTCATCTTTCTGCTATCTACAAGAAACACACCTCACCTTCAAGTACAGGCACCATCTTAAGGTGAAAGGATGGAAAAAAATATTTCAAGCAAATGGCACCAAAAAGCAATCAGGAGTTGCTATTTTAATATCAGACAAAATTGGTTTCAAAGTAAAACTAATCAGAAGTGATGAAGAGGGTCACTACATCCTTATCAAAGGATCAATCAACCATGACGATCTATCATCAGTATATATGCATCAAACACTGGAGCACCAAAATTCACAAACACAATCCTGAAGGACATCAAGACACAGATAAATTCAAGCACACTAATAGTGGGAGACTTCAATACCCCACTGAACCCATTGGACAACTCAACTGGACAAAGAATAAACAGGGAGAAATCTGAACTGAACAGCAAGATACAGCAAATGGACCTAACAGACATCTACCGAATATTCTACCCAAACACTAAAGAATATACTTCTGTTCAGCATCCCATGGAACATTCTCCAAAATCGACCATATACTTGAAATAATTCCATGCATCTTATCAGATCACAGTGCAATAAATCTTAGTATCAACACCAGAAAGAGCCCTATTAGCTACAAGAAAACATGGAGATGAAACAACACGCTACTGAATAATGAATGAATCAAAGGAGAAATAAAGGAAGAAATAAAAGCATTCCTGGCACTAAATGAATGGATGGCACAACACAGCAAAACCTATGGGATACCTTAAAAGCAGTCCTGAGAGGGAAACTTATAGCCCTAAGTGCTTACATTAAGCAAACAGAAAGAGCACAAACAAATGACTTAACATTGCAACTAAAACCATTTGAGAGGCAGCAACAAATGAACCCTGAACCTCACAGACAGGAGGAAATTACAAAAGTCAGAGAAAAAAATTAATGAAATAGAAACAAAGAGAACAATACAAAAAAATCAATGAGTCCAAGAACTCGTTCTTTGAGAGAATAAACAAGATAGATAGACCTCTAGCCCAACTGACTAAAAGAAGGAAAGAGCAACTCCAAATCAACTAAATTAGAGATGAAAAGGGAAACATCACAACAGGTACTGAAAACATCCAGACAATCTTACTGGAATACTTCAAAAACATATACTCTACAAAATTTGAAAACCTAAGAGAAATGGATGAATACCTGACATCATGGAATCCACCAAGACTTAACTGGGAAGAGATCGACAGCTTCAATAGACCCAAAATAAAGGAGAAAATTGAAAGTGTAAAAAAAAACCAACAAAAAAACTCCCAACTAAAAAAAGCCAAGGTCCAGATGGATTCATGGCAGAATTCTGTAAGACATTTAAGGAAGAGCTACAGCCATTACTACTCAAATTATTCAAGAGGAGAGAAACAGAAGGAAATCTACCAAATTCCTTCTATGAAGCCAACATCACTCTAATACCAAAACCAGGCAAAGATACAACCAAAAAAGAAAACTATTGACCAAATTCGCTAATGAATATAGACGCAAAAATTCTCAGCAAAATACTTGCAAACCACGTACAAGCACATATCAAAAAGATCATCCACCAAGCTGGATTCATACCAGAGATGCAGGGATGGTTCAACATATGTAAATCAATAAATGTCATAAAGCACTTAAACAGACTGAAAGACAAAAACACATTGTCATCTCAATCGATGTGGAAAAGGCTTTCAACAAAATTCAGCATGCCTTCATGTTTAAAGTCCTGGAGGGAATTGGACTGGAGGGAACATTCCTCAACACAATTAAAGCCATATGTGGTAAACCCACAGCCAGCATTATCTAAAATGGAGAAAAACTAGAAGTGTTCCCCTTAAAGTCAGGAACCTGGCAAGGCTCTCTCCTATCCCCACTCTTCTTCAATATATTGCTTGAAATGCTTGCGAGAGCAATAAGACAAGAAAAGGAAATCAGAGGAGTACTAATTGGAAAAGAGGAAGTCAAACTATCCTGTTTTGCAGAAGACATGATAGTTTACCTAAAGGATATCAAAAACTCCACCAGAAAACTTCTAGAAAACATCAACAGCTTCAGTAAATTGGTGGGATACAAAATTAACTTAGAAAAATCAGTAGCCTTTCTTTATGCCAATAACAAGCAATTGGAGAACTGGAGGATTAGAGAATACAAGGAGACTTTCCCACTCACAATAGCCTCCAAAAAGTAAATTATCTAGGAACAAACCTGACCAAACACATCAAAAATCTGTACAAAAAATTGAAAGCCCTCAAGAAAGAGACTGTGGAAGATACTAGAAGATGGAAAAACCTCCCATGCTCATGGATTGGAAGAATCAATATAGTAAAAATGACCATCCTATCCAAAGTAATATACAGATTCAATGCAATCCCAATTAGAATCCAGAAGAGTTTCTTCACAGACCTAGAAAAAACATACTAAAGTTCATATGGAGCAACAAAAGCAACCCTGAGCAAAAAGAGCAATATGGAGGGGGGTTGCCATACCAGACTTCAAACTATATTACAGTGCTATAGACATAAAATGGCCTGGTATTGGCACAAAAACAGGCCTGTAGATCAATGGAACAAAATTGAGGATCCAAACCTGTGAACATCCAATGTCAGCCACCTCATATTCTACAAAGAGGCCAAGAAGATTCAGTGGAGGAAAGAGCCTCCAGCAAATGGTGTTTGGAATAACTGGATCACCACTTGTAGAAGAATAAAACTAAAACCTCACCTCTTGCCATGCATAAAAATCAACTCCAAATGGATCAAGGACCTCAGTGTGAAACCTGAAACACTGAAAATGATAGAAGAAAATGTTGGTAATGTTGGTAGTAACCTACAAGACATAGGCATAAGAAAAGACTTTCTCAATCAGACAGCAGCTGAGCAAACAATAAGGTCAACCATTGACAAATAGGACCTTATTAAACTCAAGAGCTTCTGTACAGCAAAAGAAACAATCAATAAAAAGAAGAGAAAACCACAGAGTGGGAGGAAACCTTCACCAGTGATGCATCTGTCTGATGGAGTATTAATATCCAAAGTGTTTAAACTACTCAAAAATCAAAGGAGGAAGAAAACAAATAACCTACTCAAAAGATGGAGTAAAGAACTGAACAGAGACTTCACAAATGAAGAAGTAAAGATGGATGAGAAACATCTTAAAAACTATTTAACATTGCTAATAATTAAGGAAATGCAAATTAAAACCACCTTAAGATTTCATCTAACTCCAGCAAGACTAGCTATTATCCAGAAAACAAAACATATCAAATGCTGGAGAGGTGGTGGGGAAAGGGGAACACTCATCCACTGCTGGTGGGGAAAGGGGAACACTCATCCACTGCTGGTGGGAATGCAAACTTGTGCAACCCTTATGAAAAGCATTGTGAAGAACTCTTAAAAGATTCAAAATGAGCCTACCACCTGACCCAGTCATACCGCTCCTGGGTATATACCCACAAGACTCATCCTATTGCAGAGATACATGCACATCTATGTTTATTGCAGCTCTCCTCACAATAACAAACAGCTGGAAGCAACCCAGGTGTCCCTCAACTGACTAGTGGATAGAAAAAATATGGTACATCTACACAATGGAATTCTATGCAGCAGTAAAGAAAGATGACATCATGAACTTTGCAGGTAAATGGATGGAACTTGAAGCCATTATGCTAAGTGAAGTAACAGAGTCTCAGAAAAACAAATGATGAGTGGTATCCCCATAGTTGAAAGCCAAACTGAGAAAATTTAATGTTATATTTCTTTTTATTTGAAGGCAACTATGTTGTTATAATGTGAATCAGCTCTAGAATTGACTGACTGCTTATTTTCAGACTTTGTAATTGTGGTATATGTATGGAGGGTATGTATTCATACATTAGAGTAATATAAAATTGAAGGGAAAAATGTGAACTCCTAAACATATTTTGGGATTAGAATGCAGTTTGTTTTCAAACGTCATAATTTTGGTATATATGTGATGTATATATAGGCATACTTTGGAGGAATACAAATGTGAGGGAACAACAAGGCCAAAAATACTTGATCAAAGAAGTGACTGAAACAGTTAACTTCTGCCCAAACAATAAACCTCTGCAGAGCAAAACTTTAAAAAGACTGAGAAAAAGATGCAAGAAATGTATGGCAGAATGCATGAACTGGGGTGGGGTGGGGGGGCATAGAAAAGGGAGTGTATCTAAATTGGACTAAGAAATGATGTATGAAACACACAAAAGAGCAATAAAATATTCTATTAATTTTTAAGATTTGAATTGCAAAGTTTTTGACAAAAAGCTTTCATATATATCTGCATCCCCCCTTTTTATTTTAGGTTTTTTTTTTACCCATGAGTCTGAAAAAGGCAGTTGTATTACACATACCTATAGGCTGGAATCAAGGTGCAGATTTCATCAAATTCACCCAAGCTGCTTTGGGTGACTGTATGTGGTTAACTTGGGAAGCAAACTTAACTTTTTAAGTTAAATCATCCTACAGGTAAAAGAGAATGCTACAAGATTATACTGTACAACAGAAAAATTATACAGAACATTTGTATGTGCCAATCCCAAAGTTATTGTTATATACAGATTTTAAGTAAAACAAATGTGGACAACAACAATTTATATTTCCAATTAACTCAGGTGCATTACCTTTTTATCAGAACCTTTAAACCAATGTTGTTTAATATACACATATTTACTTTTACTAAGTCCTAAAACACCATGTAACTTGTAGACAGAGTCTGGGCAAAATTAGATACTTGTTGAACTCACGTCAATTAAATATACATTAATCGAATATAGACCCGTGTCCCTCTCCCGCCCCTCCCATCCCTCCCACCCCTCCCGATTCACCATTTCAGTCAGTTTTCTGATGCAGTCTTTCTGTTGTTGTTCTTTTAATATGCATCCCTCTCCACAAGAAATATTTATAACTGGGTTATTGGTGCTAGCATCCACATATGAGGGATACCATTCATCTTTTGTTTTTCTGGGACTGTGTTACTTCACTTAATATAATGTCTTCTAGCTCCATCCATTTACCTGCAAAGTTCATGATCTTGTCTTTCCTTATCATTGCATAGAACTCCATTGTGTACATGTAACACATTTTCTCTATCCACTCGTCAGTTGAGGGGCATTTGGGTTGGTTCCAGCTTTTTCTTATTGTGAACAGAGCTGCAATAAATATAGCTGTGCATGTATTTCTGCAGTAAGATGAGTCTTATGGGTATATACCCAGGAGTGGTATGACCGGGTCAAATGGCAAGCTCATTTTGAGTCTTCTAAGCGTTCTCCACACTGCTTTCCATAGTGGCTGTACAACTTTACATTCTCACCAGCAATGGATGAGTGTTCCCCTTTCCCCACAACCTCTCCAGCACTTGGTATTGTTTGTTTTCTTGATCCTGGCCAGTCTTATGGGAGTGAGATGATATCTTAGAGTGGTCTTAATTTGCATTTCCCTAATTATTAGTGATGTTGAACAGTTTTTAAGGTGTTTCTCAGCCATCTCTAATTCCTCCTCTGTGAAGTCTCTATTCATTTCTTTGCTCCATCTTTTGAGTGATTCATTTTTTTCTTTCTTCTTTGTTTTTTGAGTAGCTTGTATACTAGGGAAATTAATGCTTTGTCAATTGTTTCTGTAGTGAAGATTTCCTTCCACCCTGTGGGTTTTCTCTTCACTTCCTTTATTGTTTATTTGATGTACAGAAGCTTTTGAATTTGAGGTCCCATTTGTCAATTGTCGATCTTATTCTTGTGCAGCTGCTGTCTGATTTAAGAAGTCTTTTCCTATGCCTATGTCTTGTAGGCTGCTGCCAAGTTTCTCTTCTATTGTCTCCAGAGTTTTGGGTTTCACGTTGAAGTCTTTGATCCATCTGGAATTGACTTTTGTATAGGACTAGAGGTAGGGGTTTAATTTCATTCTTCTTCAGGTGGTGAGTCCTAATGAAACTTACCTTCTAGGAGCTGCAAAGTTTTAATACAAGAGACTTTCTTAACCCCTCCCCCCATAGAACAAGGAAAAATATGATGGTGATGAGGTTGTTCTCTAACTGTAAATTAGAGCCAACTGTTATAGAGGTAATCTCTTATAAAACTGGTAAAACTGCCTTCTTAAATTGACTAATAGACATAGGAACTGTGAAAAGGATTATTCTCTATTCAGAACCAAATATAATACTAAAGTCTCCTTAAGCTGTGCACTTAAGCAAAATATATTAATACAGGAGAGCTCTGATATCAGCAATGGATTATTCTACCAAGGAGATGTTGGCCAGGGGATCCAAGCACCCCCCCCAAAAGGTAAAGGCTTCTTGCCTGTAAACTGGGATACCTGCAAGAAGAGAGGTGATAAGGCCCTGCTGTCAAAGACCTGATGTAAGCATGGGAAAGATGTATTGAGACCGCACTTGCAAGTGTACAGTTGGTCTCTGGAATACCAGAGCATTACCAAATTCAACAAAACCAATAAAACAAATATAGGTCTTCTTGAGTCAAGCAAGACTCCTCTGTCAGCACCAGCTACACCTCACCTGCCTGGAAATACTGTGCAGCAGTGGTAGCCATATGCCTATATACCCCAAATCTAATTAGCTATTAGCTTTCTCCTTGGAGGAATAACCTACAGCTGATGCCACAAGCTTACGTCCTCTAGTGGTTAGGAGATGTTATAAGCCACAGTAAGACCCTGTCATATTTTACAGAAAAAATGTAATTCATGGATTAACATACCATACAAACATCTGTGTCTATACCAAAGTAATCTACCATAACAGTACTGTTTAAATACCTATATATCTAATTGCTTGTAATTCATTAGTAGGATTGAAAGGTTATTCTTGGACAAACTGTCAGCCCATGAAAGGAAACAGCCAGAATTGACCAGAGTCCAAAACGACAGCTCCAGAAAAAGTAGACTGTTTTGCTTTTCATCCACCTGTGCCCCTTTTCTAAGCCTAGAGAAAAACCTGTGGAAGAGGGGGCGTGGTAGAATGTAAGGGCTGCAATTGGGGTGAATGGTGAAACTACAGCAATATAGTCTGGACACTTATTTGATCAACTTGATTGAACATACAATCCCCCACCAGCTGGATGGTGGGAACCTTGGGCTGTGTGGATTTGGGCACAACTGCTTGAAAATTGGTTTTACATGAAGGATGCTTGTACTCATAAATTATTACTTATTGTTAAAATGAAAAAAATAAAGAAGTAATAGAAAAAATATTCTATTAAAAATTGAAAAAAATATTCATTCATAATTTTCCCTCAGAGTTTTCCTACAGTTGTGTATATTTTCTTATTTTTGTACCTTGAGGATTAGAAAACAAAATACCTAAGAACACAGCTCCAGTGTTAGTTGGCCTGGGTTTCAATATTATCTTAATACTATATTTACTTCCTTTACAACCTTAGAAAACTTACATAAGTTTTTGTTTTCTCATTTTCTTGGTCATTAAGGTGTGCCTAAAGGTCCCTCTATGTATTAGTGGAAATTCAATACACACAAGTGAATTCTTATGTAGAAATTTCTTGAGAAGTACTCAGTACCTAAATGTATCCATTGTATTTATGAATTTCTTAATGATTTTAGAAAATACTTAAGACTAATAGACTCTATTGAAAGAACATGATCATCTCATTAAATAAAGGGGGAATAAAGGTACAAGAAACATACTTCAAGATAATAAAGGCAATGTACCACTTCAAGGCAAAGCAAACATCATGTTAAATGCACAAAAACTTGAAAAATGTCCACTAAAATCACTAAGAATACAAGAATGTCTACTATCTCTACTCCTGTTCAATATAATGCTTTAAGGTTTAGATAGAAAAAGAAGGCAAAGGATATCAAACTATCCCTAACTGTATAATATATAATTCTATATGTAACATACTGTAAATAATTTACCAGGAAACACCTATAAGCAATAAACATATTCAGAAAGTAATAGGATTCACAATTACTATAAACTAAATCAGTAGCCTTCCTGTTTAAAAATGACATAATTAGAAATCAGGGAAACAATATCATTTCACAACAGACAACTTGGATAAAAGCTAATCAAAGAGAGAAAAAGTTTTGTATAATGAAAACTTTAAAACACTAAAAAGGAGGAAATGGGGAGGATAACAGAAGATAGGAAAGCCTCCCATGCTCCTATATTGGTAGGCTTCATATTGTGAAAGCAGCTCTTACCAAAAGCAATCTACAGATTGAGCACAATCTTCATTAAAATTCCAATGCAATTCTTCACGGAAATTGAAAAAAAATCTCAAATTTCATATGTCAACACAAAAGTCCCAGAATAGCCAAAGCAATCCTGAACAATAAATAAAGTCAGAGATAACACTGTCCCTGATTTCAAGTTCTGCTTCATATCTATAGTAATAAAACCAGCATGGTACTGGCATAAAACTAGCATTGATTAGTAGAATAGAACTGAAGACACAGAATTAGTTAATGAATTTTTGTATTTTCCAGAGTTTGGAGCAAGGGAGCCAAGAATAAAATTGGAAAAAAAAGACAATGTATTCAACAAATGGAGCTGGTCAGACTTAATAGTTAAATGTAGAAAAATGTAGAACCTAGATTTCTGTCTCTCATCCTGCAGTTCTTGTTCAAGGACCTCAACATAAGACCAGATACCTACCTAAGATCTGATAAAGGAGAAAATGTGAACACACTGGAACTATAGGCACCAGAGAGGACTTTCTGTAAAAGGACTGGATAATTTAGGCACTAAGAGCAACAACTGATTAATTTGTCTTCATGAAACCAAAAGGCTTCTGGACAGGAGGGAATATCACCATTCAACTGAAGAAGTAACCTACGGAGTGGGGAAGATATATTTACCAGCTTTACATCTCACAGAGGGTTAGTATCTGGAATATACAAAGAACTCAAGAATAAAAACACCAAAAAAATAAAGAACCCAGTTAACAACTGGGGCACAGAATTAAGGAGCAAATTCCCAAAAGATGAAATTCGAATAGTTGGGATTTTTTAAAAATGTTCAACAATTTTAGCTATGTGGGAACTACATAGCTAAATTAAAATCATTTTGAGATTGCATCTCACCTCATCCATAATGACTAAGACCCAGGCTGAGGGACAAATCAGACTTTACAGTCTGCAGTGTAGATGTAGTAAAGAAAATTGAATTGAGTGTGGGGCAATGGAGGATGGAGGTAGGAATCTAAATGCCATCAAATTATACTGTATGAAAATTGCAAATATGCAATAAAAATCCCAAATGACTACAAGTACAAGGTTGGATGTGGGTAAAGATGACTGTTATTCACTGAGGGTGAGATTTTTTTCTTTTTTTCACATGAATTTATTTTTATTTTTTTTATCAAATCTAGACCCGTGTCCCCCCCATTCCCCCACCCCACCAGAGCTCATGCATTCTGCCAAACATGCTTTTCATCTCTTTCTCAGTCTCTCTCAATATTCTCCATGAGGAAGTTGACCGTTTGAGTAGAAGTTCACTGTTTCAGTCAGTTCTTCGATGCAGTCCTTTCTGTTGTTGCTGTTTCCAATATGCATCACTCCCAACTGCTTTGGACAAAAGCTCAAGGGAATGACCCACTCAATAGATGGATCAAAGAGCTGAACAGAGACTTCACAAGTGAGGAATTAGAGATGGCTGAGAAACACTTAAGAAGTGTTCAACATCACTAATCATTAAGGAAATGCAAATCAAAACCACTTTAACATATCATCTTACTCCAATAAGGCTGGCTAGGATCAAGAAAACAAATGATACCAAGTGCTGGAGAGGTTGTGGGGAAAGGGGAACACTCATCCACTGCTGGTGGGAATGTAAACTAGTGTAGCCACTATGGAAAGCAGTGTGGAGAACCTTTGGAAGACTTGGAATGAACTTGCCACCTGACCCAGCCATACCACTCCTGGGCATGTACCCTCAAGACTCACCCCACCACAGAGATACATGCATGGCCATGTTTATTTCAGCTCTCTTCACAATAGCAAGGAGCTGGAACCAACCCAAATGCCCCTCAACTGACGAATGGATAGAGAAAATGTGGTACATCTACACAATGGAGTTCTATGCAGCAGTAAAGAAAGATGACATCATGAGGTTTGCAGGAAAATGGCTGGAGCTAGAGGACATCATGCTGAGTGAAGTAACACAATCCCAGAAAAAGAAACAACAAATGGTAGCCCTTATCTGTGGATGCTAGTGCCAATAACCTAGTTGTAAGTATTTCTTGTGCATGGTCCCTTGAACTTTTGCCCAAAGCAGTTGGGAGTGATGCATATCGGAAACAACAACAACAACAGAAAGAACTGCATCGAAGAAATGACTGAAACAGTGAACTTCTGCTCAGTCAACTTCCTCATGGAGAATATTGAGAAAGACTGAGAAAGAGAATTCAAACTGGTGAAATCTCTCTGGAAATCAGTAAGGAGAACACTTAAAAAAAACTAAAAATAAATCTACCACATGATCTGGTTATATTACTTCATGATATATATCCAAAGGATTCATACTATCACAGAAACACTTGTACAGCCATGCTTGCTGTTAGTCTTTTCACAATAGCTATGGAACAACCTGATGTCCCTCAACTGATGAACGAATAATGAAAATGGTCACTTTACACTATGGAGATATACTCAGTGGTAGATAAAAACTAAATAATGAAATTTTTAGGTAAATGGTGTCAGAGGATAATTTGCAAGCTGCCAAGAGAAAAACTGTTGTTATTGGTGCCATAGTGACACTTTTATATTAGGGGTAATTAACAGGTGCCTAATTAGAATTAAGTTCTGCTCAATGAGAAAAAAACTTATGTGAGGTGCTGTAAACATAGCCAAATACACATGGCTGGAGAGGTCAAAGTTCCTAGAGAAAGGCCCACCTGTGGCATATCTGAAGAACAATGTAATTTCTTACTGTATTCTAAATATGCATCCTCATATTACACACAAGTGCAGCTCTCATCACTCATCAACAAACTACTTTTTTTGCAGATGGAGACTAATCCAGAATTCCACAACTGAACAAACACAGAGATTAAGTATCTGTGAGATGCCCGGCTGTAAGAGACACATCTTGACATAAACCCTACATGATGCCTGCCACTCGCAGCTCTCACCAGAGCGGTTTTCTTATGCAGCAGATGGTGATTAACAGAGAAACCTACCACTGGCCAATGTGCAGAGAACAAAAGGCCGCTGAAAAGGACACTATTTCAAACTCTGCCTCTCAAAGCTCAGGGATCATTGCAGAAGAGAAGGAAAAAGATCTAAGTGCCAGAGGAGATAGATTACCACACGAAACAGTTTTACAGAGTTCTGGTCATTTACGCATATGAGCTCTTAGCAAGGGTGAAAAGCATGCACAAGTTCCATGTAAGTTCAAAGCAGACAAAATCCCAGCATAGATGTGGGCAAGTTGGAACAAAATTCTAACCCAAACCAAGGAACTTTAAGCAACTAATGGTTGCTGTGATGGGGAGAGACAGTATCTTACAGGATGGGACTTACAAAAAATCATGTGTGTATTGTGTGAACAAATGCAAGTACACCCATGTTGTGCAAAATGTACAAAGAGGACAGAAGAGGGCGTTGGATCCCCTGGTACTGGAGTGTCAGATGTTTGTTAGCTGCTGGGATTTGAACCCAGGACTTCTGTAAGAACACCAGTGCTTGGAACCGCTGAACCATCTCTCCAGCCCCATAGGATGTGACTCTTGTTTGATAGATTAACCAGGCTCCAGTGGATGAGTTCACACTGATGGACATTTGGGGACAAAAATCTGTGTTGTTTATTGAATACATTAAATTGGGTGGGTGCAGTAAGGGCATGTGGGACTATGGTAGGGGATCTAAAAACCATTAAAATAGACTGTATGAAAATCCTCTCAAACCAACAAAAATTTAAAAAGATGTAATATATGTGTTCCATTTGAAATATCCATAGATGTCAGGAAGTTTCTAAGGGAGGGAAGGTAGAATGCAGTAAAATGAATGGATAATTAAGAATAATAAAACCAAGCAAGCATTAAATAGGGTCAAGTATGCTAAGAAAGTATAGCAGAGGATATTTACAGACTAATAATTACATATCTGACAAAGCATTGATTTCCATAGTATACAAACTACTCAAAAAACAAAGAAGAAAACAAATGAATCACTCAAAAGATGGATCAAAGAACTGAATAGAGACTTCACAGAGGAGGAATTAGAGATGGCTGAGAAGCATCTTAAAAACTGTTCAACATCACTAATAATTAGGGAAATGCAAATTAAGACCACTCTAAGATATCATCTCACTCTGATAAGACTGGCCAGGATCAAGAAAACAAACAATACCAAGTGCTGGAGAGGTTGTGGGGAAAGGGGAACACTCATCCACTGCTGGTGGGAATGTAAACTCATGCAGCCACTCTGGAAAGCAGTGTGGAGAACCCTTGGAAGACTTGGAATGAACTTGCCACCTGACCCAGCCATACCACTCCTGGGCATGTACCCTCAGGACTCATCCTACCGCAGAGATACAAGCATGGCCTTGTTTATTTCAGCTCTGTTCACAAACGACCTTTTGAAATATCATATTGAAACATACTGGTGTAGAAACTTTCTAAAATACATACATACAAATATTTAAACTTTTATGTGGATTCACACTATCTTTACACTGTATGGGGTAACAAGACCTCCATTAGGCACCACAGTAAATAAAAAGTATGGTGCCAAGAATTGGTTTCCTTTCTTGAAGATTTTGGATCCCAAAGATCCCCCTACAGAACATGATGACATTACTCCTGATTACCCTACAGAACATGATGATCATACTCTATGGCAGAAGGCACCACATATTTGAGTATGGAGAAATCAAGCTCCTAATGATCGAGAAATTTCTACTATACATGCTAGCTTTCACACTGCTGGAAGGGGATATGTGTGTGCTACCAGGGAGAAGATAATCAACAGTCTTACATGATATGAAACCTGGGAGAAAAATAATGACTATACCAGGGCAACAGTGGTACAATGTCATAGGAAAGCAGCCAACCACTTTCTTATTGGATTTACAGCCCACTCCACAGGATGAAATACACATCTGGCACTGTTATTCTGGACAAGAATCTATGGTTAGATAGTTGATGAGTTCTGTGGAAGAATGTACTGCCAATAACATTTTAAATGATTAGTGTATTAAAGGAACTCCTAATGACTTATTTTTAAACCCAGAGATCAATGCATCTTTCATTAGAGAGGCTTCATTTGGCAACAGATGGTTATGAACACGGTGATGTGCAACTAATCAAAGTGCACAGAAAAAGAGACTACAGAATGCTCGGCCTTAAGTGGCTCGCCTATATCATGTCCTCCCAGAGAACACCGAGGAAGCGTTTGCAGAAAACTTGTAAGAGCTTGAGAAGGTGGTTGGCCACAATGGAACAGTGCTTTAAGGACACAAGAAGGAAGTTGCACATATGAATTCACAGCCGTAGTGATAGCCTGCACAAGAATTACCAAAGGCCACTAAACCAATAAAGCAAATATAGGTCTCCTTGAGACAAGCAAGACTCCTCCATCAGCACCAGCTACACCTCACCTGCCTGGAAATACTGTGCAGCAGTGGCAGCCATATGCCTGTACATCCCAAATTTAATTGACTATTAGCTCTCTCCTTGGAGGAATAACCCACAGCTGATGCCACAAGCTTATATCCTCTAGTGGTTAGGAGATGTTATAAGCCACAGTAAGACCCTGTCATATTTTTCAGAAAAAAAACATAATTCATAGATTAACATACCATCCAAACATCTGTGTCTATATCAAAGTAACCTACCATAACAATTAGTACTGTTTCAATACCTATATATACAATTGCTTGTGCTTCATTAGTAGGATTGAAAGGTTATTCCTGGACAAATTATCAGCCCATGAAAGGAAACAGCCAGAACTGACCAGAGTCCAAAACAACAGCTCCAGAGAAAGTAGAATGTTTTGTTTCTTGTCCACCTGTGCCCCTTTTCTAAGCCTAGGGAACAATCTGCGGAAGATGGGGCATGGTAGAATGTAAGGGCTGCAAAAGGGGTGAATGGTGAAACTACATCAATATAGTCTGGACACTTATTTGATCAACTTGATTGAACATACAAGCCCCCCCCCCAGCTGGATGGTGTGACCCTTGGGCTGTGTGGGTTTGGGCACAACTGCTTGCAAATTGGTTTTACATGAAGGATGCTGTGTACTCATAAATTATTACTTATTGTTAAAAAATGAAAAAAAATAAAGAAATAATAAAAAAATAAAAAAAAGAATTCCCCAAATTCAAATCAGACAACATCACAGAATGGAGAGTGGATCTAGGCACAGTATCTACCACTAGTTTTGGAGTTATTGGCAAATTATAGCAGCTGGGGCAGAGACAGTCAATTTAACTTAAAAGTACATCTCCTGATAGGGGTACCATGCTCTAGTGATTTACCACACACTTGAGTATGTGGGCAGCACAACCTGAACTCAATGGGTTTTAAAAGAGGACACAAAGTTGCATAGAAATGAAACACGGGTACTAGAACCTTGGAGGAAGAGGGGTGAGCATGATAGTACATTTCATGAAACTCTCAAAGAACAAAAGGAAAGAAACAATGGTGTCTGCCACTTTATTTTTTTATTTTATTATTAATATTTTTTTTTGTCTTTTTGAGACAGGGTCTCCCTGTAGCCCCAGCTGTCCTGGAACTCACTCTGTAGACCAGGCTGGCCTTGAACTCACAAAGATCCACCTTCCTCTGCCTCCCAAGTGCTAGGATTAAAGGCATGTGCCATCATGCCTGGTGGTATCTGCCACTTTAAACTCATACCAGAAGCCTGATTTTGGCAGCAGAGGTAAGGTGGTAAGACACACAGGTAAATTTGAGTCATATTTGAACGATATCTTAGATGTGACTGGAAATAATGGACAGATAGATTTTTCCCAAACAATAATGAGATTCCCAAAATGATGAATGCTGAATGGGAAAAAGAAATTTCCTCTACATTTGAAAAGTTTAAATCATTGCCTATCTTACTGCTAACATATTTTTGGTCTTTTTGAGACAGAGTCTCCCTGCAGCCCTAGCTGTCTACTCTCTATGTAGACCAGCTGGCCTTGAACTCACTGAGAGATCCACCTGCCTCTGCCACCAAAATGCTGGGATTAAAGGTGTGTGGCACCATACCTGGCACCTGCTAACATTTTAAATATCCTATTTGCGTGCTTTTGAAAATTCTGTAGTAATGTAGTCCATTCTTATTACAAGCTCATTTACTGAAATAATTCTTATATGTGGTATTTTGTTTTTTTTCTTTGATTCAAGTAGTGGCATATTTTCATACATATTAAATCAATCTCCCATAAAATATACAATCTACCCATTCTATCCTTTTAAGAAAGTCCTATGCTGCCATCACTGTTATTTTGAAATAGTCTTTTTTATTAGGACTTAAAGATCATCCTCTAGTGTATTACTAAAACATAAAATGTAGCTATGTTTTTCTATGGAAGATAGAAAAAATATCCTGTCTAATTTTTAATATACTGAATTTATACCTATATCTGATACTTCCATTATTTATACTATCTATTATTTATTTATTTTCGAGCCATATCTCCTCTCTCTCTCTCTCTCTCTCTCTCTCTCTCTCTCTCTCTCACCTCCTGCCCCTCAAATTTCTCAGAGTTTGGCAGATATTGTCTTCTTCACTAAGATATATCAATCTTTGAGACAGAAAATAACCAGGTCCATTAGACAAGCAAAAACTCTATTATTTATTTGATGACATTGTTTGGATACATGTTTACTCTATTAGGTTTCTCTCTTCCTTTGAAATCGAAACAATCTACCATAACATCCATTTCTCTTTGGTATTGTGTTTCTGAACTTGCCCATGCAATAGACTATTTCTTCCCCCAAATCATTTAAATTTCCTGAAAATATTTGTAAAGTTATGATAGCCACAATAGCAATTTGTTGAACTTCTAGTATGTCTTTTCCTTTATATACCAGAATTTTGAAGAACGGTGTGGGTGAATGACATTTTCTTGAAACTTGAACACCAGAAAATATTGCTGTAAGCTTTCTCGATAATTTTTGGAATAGCAGATGCTAAATTAGGGAACACATATACTATAAAAGGGAATTTAAAACGCATCTTCTTGAAATCATGTTCATTTGACAAATCTTTTTGTCCAAAGATGAATGTTACAGCATGCTTCCACATTTGTGTGGATGCTACCTTGACCATCCCTCACCAAAATTAAAGTTCATTTCTCCACTCCACTGCATTGAGTAGGACTTAACGTTCAATTACTCATTAGACAGAGTTAACAAAGTACCTAAAGACTGTGATACTTCCAGGGGTCTATAAAATGTTTTTACTATTTTTAAAGTGGAAATAAAGACGAACATTGAAGTTTAATATTATGTTCAAATATACACTTTTATACTTATATTAGTGGTACTATAAAATATAATCATATATGAATTTGAATGCTGAGTATTCATTTACTTAACCTTTTTATTTGGTGAAAGAGGAGCTCATCAAAGCAAAAGTGCTTGGTGGTCCTTAATGTTAAAATTCAGCCCTGAGAAGGGCTCTAATGCCATTTCTTAAATGTCCTGGTAGTTTCTGCTTCCTGCTTCTTGGACATTTGCTCCTTGGCCATCCATTTTCAGAATATGACAAGCAGATTTTGGTAAACCTAGATCCGTGAAAGGTCACACTAGTCTTCCCTGTGGCTGAACTCTCACATCAGAAGGAGAATAATCGTTAGTGTGTGTTTGTATTCTTCTGGAAGTACAGCCTAGGTCTGATTACTGCCACATACCCCAACAAACACAAAATGCTGGAAAATAAATTAATAAAACATTGTTTTGAACTAGTCTATTCTGGAATAATTTCTTAGGCATGAATAGAGATAAAAGAACAAGGAGATATTCATTGATTCATTAACAATTTACTTAGTATTTTTTATTTTATTTTTTAATTTTTTTAAATGTTTTTTTAAAACGTTCTTACTGAACATTTTTAAAAATGTAATGATATATACTGTTAGGATAGAAAATATATTATTGAGAATCATGCCCAGGTCAAGAGTTTCTTTATCATCTTAGGGAGGAAGAATAAAAATAGAGGTGAAATTCAATTGCATTGTAAAAGATGTTGTGAAGTTATTTTTACATATGAATATGCTTCTGGGTAGCAAATGATGCAGTTCCTCAAAGGAAAATAAATTTTATTATAGAGTTATTGATAAGATCACATATTTCTCAGTGTTTTGTTTATCTTTTTTTAAGTTTTATTGAATTTTTGAGAATTTTATATAATAGATTTCAACCATATTTAGAACCCCCTACAGTATTTTCACTCATACCCACAACCAACAAATTCCATGTGCTCTGTCATATATGTAAAGGGTTATCAAGTCAAATCCGTGTCCCCAAAAGTTGTTAGTAACCTATGTAGCATCACGCTTTTTTTTTTTTTTTTTTTTTCATATGTGTATGAATGTACTGTCTGCATGTAGGTTTGTGCACCCATGTCGTGCAATGCCACGGAGGTCAGAAGAGGATGTCAGATTCTCCTGGAACTGGACTTACAGACGATTCTCAGATGCCATGTGGGTGCTGGGGGTCGAAATCGGGTCCTCTGCAAGAGCAGTCGGCACTCTTAACCATTAGGGCAACTCTCCAGCCCCCAGCACCACACTTTTAAAGGAAACCAATTGTCTGTTTCCCAGTGGTTATTGCTTGTAAATAGGTCCTCAGCTAAGGCTGGGGTTTCTTACCCAAGTCCCTACTTCTATTCTAGGATTCTGTCTGGCTTGAGCTTGCATGGGTCTCATGCATGCTGTCACCATTGCTGTGAGTTCCTATGAATAACTTCCCAGGTGTCTGGAACGGTCTGTTTCCTTGTAATCATCTACTACTTCTGGCTCTTACAATCTTTATGCCCCATCTTCCACAATGGTCCCTGAACACTGTATGGCAGAGGTTTGATACAGGTTTCTTATTCAGGGATATATATATGCTGCAGTCTCTTATGTTTTGTACTTTGAGCAGTTGTGTTTTTCTTGGTTAAACATCATGAGTTTCATGAGGAAGCTAGGTTGGTGAGAGCTGAGAAAACCATTAGTATTCTTTTTAACCCTTGTTCTCCTATGTTCCCTGAGACTTAGGTGTGGAGGTTACATTTCAGAAGTGTCAATAGGCCTGAGAACCCTGCAGACACTTATTTTATGTGTTTGACCAGTTGTGGAACGGTACGATAGTCTCCATTAGTTGTGAAAAGAAGCTTCTTTAAAGAGTAGTGAGAAGTACAATTGTCTATAAATATAAGGATACGTATGTAGAATACAGTAAAAAATTATGTTGGTCTAGGTATGTAACATAAGTAGGTTTTTCTCTAAGACCAAAGATCTATGACCTATCAGCAATCTGTATGTAGGACCATATGATTTCTCTTCCATTGAGTGGATTTTCTAAGCCAGGAGCTCATGTAACTCACACAAGCCTCTAACTCACTCTGTAGCCAAAGCTGCCCTTAATTTCCTAGTCGACCTAAGTCCACCTCCTAAGAACTGAGATTAGAGGCATGCACTACCACACCTAGCTATAATATTTCTTACATTGAGTCAGGTTTGTTCAAATGTGGGCTCTGCTGGCTTGTTGCAGTGTAATGGTCATGTGATTTGCCTGCTCTTCAGCGCATGTGTACCCAGTGCATTTGGTTATTTTGAGAACTAAAAGAATCAACCTGTATGTGGAATTCTTAGAACAATCCTTTGCATATATGTTGACCATTCATAAGTTTAGATATTTTACATACATTTATACTCTCAAGTATGGAATTAATGCCTAGAATACATTGGACATGGTACAAGACAGGCAATTTTTTGTTTCTGTTATAGGTTTCAAATATAACATGACTAATTCCCAGTTCCTGCCCTCTGTGTATCTTAGATAGATCCCTTAGCTTCATTATATGGCTTCAAATATTTGAACAATTGTTTGTTTGGGTTTTATTCATTTACTTTTTTTGAGATAGGCTCTCCCTGTACTCTTAGTTGGCTTGGAACTCAATATGTAGACCAGGCTTCAAACCCTCAAGGGTCTTCCTATTTTTTCCTCTTGAGTGCTGGGGTTAAAGGTATAAGCAACCAATCCCAATTTATTAAAAACTTTTAATTTCTGTTCTTTGTAAAGTAAATACTGACCACTGTCAAACTTCTGTTCATCGTACAATTTGAAGTGTTGCCAGGTTCACCCACCCAGGGTTTTTACCGGAGTGAGAACAAGGTAGATTTCTCCACATTTCTTTGTGTACCTATTCTCCCCATTGGGTACTGTGTTTAGCTCCAATTCTGATGGACTAGAGAGAAAAGTTTTGAATAATAGGCAAATTGTACTGTATCCAAGAATTTAATGCCTAAACATTTGACCTTGATTGAGATTCAGTAAGACAATGCCACCGTTTCATGGATGCTGGCAGAAGGACTGATACTCATATGGCAGCTCAAAAGTCCTTATACAGTAGTGCATCTTTGACCCCTCAGTTCCAAGGAAAGTAGTCCAAATGGATGCTGCCTTCAGAGACATTTCATTATGCAGCCAAGGAATCCTGAGTTTATGGAATGCCAATCTGTTCATGGGTTCTATCTTTCCTGTAGTGGGCAAAGAAATATTCTCTTTCTCTCTCTCTCTCTCTCTCTCTCTCTCTCTCTCTCTCTCTCTCTTTCTCTTATGGCAAATTTGAAATTATTCTTGAGTTTTAAAAGAAAATTTTACTAGTGACTTCTCATGGGTGGCTGGGTGTTATACTCCTACACCTACCTTGGGGACTTCCTTCTACAATGTTGTCTTAGACAGTGGTTTCTACAACTGGAATTTGTTACTTCCCCAAGGTCTTGTCTTGGAGTGCACCTCTTAAACAATCTTTTCTAGATGACTCCAACCTTACAAATTTCCAGGTTATTTATTCTGGGCATTGGGAAATGTACCAAATGATAAATTTGGTTGGATTCTAGTCATGTGACTATATCTACATTATCTTTCTGTTGGGTTTGATCTTATTGTCAATGCCAGGTCTTCGGAGATTTTAAGGCAAGATCAGGTATGAGTTGCTAGAATGTACAATGCATTTCATACTTTATGGGTAGAAATTTAAAAGCTTCCCCAGCATCACTCTATTATCAAAACCAGGCAAAGATCCAACTAAAAAGGAGAATTATAGACCCATCTCCCTAATGAACACAGATGCCAAAATTCTAAACAGGATACTGGCAAATCGCATACAGACCCACATCAAGAAGATCATCCATCATAACCAAGTTGGATTCATACCAGAGATGCAGGGATGGTTCAACATACGAAAATCAATAAACATCATCAAACACATAAACGGAATCAAAGACAAAAACCACACCATCATCTCAATTGATGCTGAAAAAGCCTTTGACAAAATCCAGCATCCCTTCATGCTTAAAGTCCTAGAAGGAATTGGATTGGAGGGATCATTCCTCAATGTAATCAAAGCCATATACAGGAAACCCACAGCCAATATCATCCTAAATGGGGAAATGACAGAAACATTCCCTTTAAAGGTAGGAACTCGGCAAGGCTGCCCCCTATCACCACTCCTCTTCAATATAGTGCTTGAAACACTTGCTAGAGCAATAAGGCAAGAAAAGGATATTAAAGGAGTACTAATTGGAAAAGAGGAAGTCAAACTATCCCTATTTGCTGATGATATGATTGTTTACTTAAGAGATGCAAAAAACTCCACCAGAAAACTCCTAGAAACGATTAACAGCTTCAGCAAAGTGGCAGGATACAAAATTAACCTTAGAAAATCAATGGCCTTTCTTTACACCAAGAACAAGCAACTGGAGAAAGAATTCAAAGAGACCTTCCCACTCACAATAGCCTCAAAAACAATAAGATACCTAGGAACAAACCTAACCAAAGACACCAAAGACCTCTACAACAAAAATTTTAAACCCTTAAAGAAAGAAATTGAAGAAGACCTCAGAAGATGGAAAAACCTCCCATGCTCATGGATTGGGAAAATTAACATTGTAAAAATGTCCATTTTACCAAAACTCTTGTATAGATTTAATGCAATCCCAATCAAAATCCCCAAGAGTTTCTTCACAGGCTTGGAAACAAAAGTTCTTAAATTCATTTGGAGAAACAAAAGACCCCGAATAGCCAAATCAATCCTGAGTGAAAAGAGCTACACAGGAGGGATCTCTATACCAGATTTTAAACTATACTACAGGGCTATAGTCATAAAAACAGCCTGGTACTGGCACAAAAACAGACCTGTTGACCAATGGAACAAAACCGAAGATCCAAATCTGAGCACATACAATTTCAGCCATCTCATATTTGACAAGGGGGCCAAGAAACCACAATGGAGAAAAGACAGCATCTTCAGCAAGTGGTGTTGGCAAAACTGGATCACCACTTGTAGAAGAATGAAATTAAACCCCTACCTCTCGCCCTGTACAAAAGTCAACTCCAGATGGATTAAAGACCTCAACGTGAAACCCCAAACTCTGAAGGTGATAGAAGAAAAAGTTGGCAGCAGACTACAAGACATAGGCGTAGGAAAAGACTTCCTAAATCAGACAGCAGCTGCACAAGAATTAAGGTCGACAATTGACAAATGGGACCTCATCAAACTCAAAAGCTTCTGTACATCAAAAGAAACAATCAAGGAAGTGAAGAGAAATCCCACAGAGTGGGAGGAAACCTTCACTGCAGATACATCTGACAAAGCATTGATTTCCAGAATATATAAACTACTCAAAAAACAAAGAAAAAAGAAAACAAATGACCCGCTCAATAGATGGAGCAAAGAACTGAACAGAGACTTCACAAGCGAGGAATTAGAGATGTCTGAGAAACACCTCAAGAACTGCTCAACATCACTAATCATTAAGGAAATGCAAATGAAAACCACTTTAAGATATCATCTTACTCCAATAAGACTGGCTAGGATCAAGAAAACAAATGATACCAAGTGCTGGAGAGGTTGTGGGGAAAGGGGAACACTCATCCACTGCTGGTGGGAATGTAAACTTGTACAGCCACTATGGAAAGCAGTGTGGAGAACCCTTGGAAGACTTAGAATGAACTTGCCACCCTACCCAGCCATAACACTCCTGGGCATGTACCCTCAAGATTCACCCCACCACAGAGATACATGCATGGCCATGTTTATTTCAGCTCTCTTCACAATAGCAAGGAGCTGGAACCAACCCAAATGCCCCTCAACTGATGAGTGGATAGAGAAAATGTGGTACATCTACACAATGGAGTTCTATGTAGCAGTAAAGAAAGACGACATCATGAGCTTTGCAGGAAGATGGCTGGAGTTAGAGGACATCATGCCAAGTGAAGTAACAGAGTCCCAGAAAAACAAATGACGAATGGTATCTCTCATCTGTGGATGCTAGTGCCAATTACCTAGTTGTAAGTATTTCTTGTGTAGGGCCCCCTGAGCTTTTGTCCAAAGCAGCTGGGCGTAATGCATATTGGAAACAACAGAAAGGACTGCATCAAAGAACTGACTGAAACAGTGAACTTCTGCTCAAAACAGTCAACTTCCTCATGGAGAATATTGAGAAAGACTGAGAAAGAGATGAAAAGCATGTTTGGCAGAATGCATGAGCTCTGGTGGGATGGGGGAATGGGCGGGAACATGGGTCTAGATTTGTTAAAAAAAATTAAAATAAATTTAGGCAAAAAAAAATCACAGTCAGGAAATTTGAAGTTTTCAGGTGGATCTTTGTGAGTTCAAGGCCAGCCTGGTCTACAGAGTGAGTTCCAGGACAGCTGGGGCTACAGGGAGACCCTGTCTTGAAAAGACCAAAAAAATTTTTATTTTAATAAAGAAAACATAACCAGGGGAGCTAGAGAGATAGCTCAGTGGTTAAGAGCATGTGTTGGTCTTTCGGAGTACTGCAGCTTATTTCCCAGCATGTATATCCAACAGCTCCAAACTGCTAGTAACTCCAGCTCCAGGGGGATCTGATGCTCTCTTTTGGCTTCTAAGAGCACCTGCACTCATGTGCACCTATCTGCACACAGGCCCACACATAATTAAAAAAAAAAAAGAAAAAATTTAAAGGCTTCCTTGTTTGGATTAATGTGAGGTTGGCGTACATTAAAGAATTTATTTGGACTTTAAACATGAAGGGATGCTGGATCTTGTCAAAGGCTTCTTCTCCATCAACTGTGATGATGTGCGGTTTTTGTCTTTTAGTCCATTTATGTGTTTTGTGATATTTATTGGTTTACATATTTGAACCATCCTTGTATCTCTGGTATGAATCCAAGTTGGTCATGATGGATGAACTTTTTCATGTTGGTCTGTATGCTATTTGCAAGCATTTTGTTGAAAATTTTTGCATCTATGTTCATTAGTGAGATGGGTCTATAGCTTTCCTTTTTGGTCTTATCTTTGCCTGGTTTTGATATTAGGGTGATACTGGCTTCATAGAAGGAATTTGGTAGAATTCCCTCTGTTTTTACCCTTCTGAACAGATTGAGTAGTAATGGTTTTAGGACTTCTTTAAATGTTTTATAGGATTCTGCTGTGAATCCATCTGGGCCCTGGCTTTTTTTAGTTGGGAGGATTTTTATTACATCTTCGATTTCCTCAAATGTTATGGGTCTGTTTAAACTGTCAATCTCTTCTTGGTTAAGCTTTGTTGATTGTGAGGATTTCAAATATTCACCCATTTCTCTGAGGTTTTCAAATTTAGTGGAGTATAGGTTTTTGAAGCATTCTTGTATGATTGTCTGGATCTTTACTTTGTCTGTTGTGATCTTTCCCCTTTCATCATGAATACTATTGATTTGGAGTTGCTCTTTTTTTTTTTTTTTTTTTTTTTTTTTTTTTTTTTTTTGTTTTTTTTTTTTTTTTTTTTTTTTTTTTTTGTTAACTTTGCTAGAGGTCTGTTTATTTTGTTTATCTTTTCTGGCTGTTAGCCTCCATCTAGGTGCTGAGAATCTAATCCAGGTCCTTTGAAAGAGCAGCCAGTGCTCTTAATCACTGAGCCATCTCTCCAGCCCCAGCTACTTAAATTTTGTTGTTTTTTTGTGTTTGTTTGTTTGCCAGCTACTTAAATGTTAAGAACACCAAATAGACTGGACCAGAGAAGAAAGTTCCCTCACTGAGTTTTCTTTTTACAGCTATTTGTACAGATATTAAACTTAAGATGGAAAATTTGTATTCAATTAAAAAGTGAATTCAATTAATTTTTTTTACAAAAAAAGAATTTATTTGGTATAAAGTGGAAAAACAGCACTGCTCACCTCTCCTCCAGATTCTCTGAAGTAATTCTCACTTTTTCTCTTCTCCTTTTGTCTTCTAAATTCCTCTTATGTATTCGTAAGCAAGGCATGGTATAAAAACATTTAACTTGATAGCAGTCCTTTCAAGAAGTCTTTCAAAATGGGCTCATTTAGAATGTGTGGGAAAATAGGATTTTTTTTTTTTCACAGGTCTGGGCATAAACAACAATTTTGAGACAAGTGGAAAAGATATTTTAACATCTAGTTGAGTATGTGAGTAAAGGTTTCAAGTATATGTTTATGGTATAAAACCTCATTATGTAAATCATGACATGAGAGTAACTGTAAAATTTGAGGAGGGTGTATGTTTTGAATTTTTTTTTTTTTTGGTATTTTTGAGACAGGGTCTTCCTTTAGTCTCAGCTGGCCTGGAGCTTGCTCTGTAGACCAGGCTGGCCTTGAACTCAAAGAGATCCGCCTGCTTCTGCCTCCCAAGTGCTGGGATTAAAGGAGTGCAGCAACATGCCTGGCAGTTTTGAATTTTTTAAATAAAATTCTTATCTTGAAAATAAAGTATCTTTAGGATTAGAACATTTTCAACCCCTGACTAGCTCTGTGATTTCATAGATTAGACCTCATATAGTCATATGCACATAGGAAAAATAATACATGCTTCAAGTAAGGGTATCATGAGTATTCATGGGCCATTGTATGTATGCTTCTTAGCTTGCAGAACATACGCAGAACTGTAGACATAGTCTATCTACCTCAGGATAAGAGAAAATATTAAAAATTTCCGGTCTCCTTAAGGAAGAGCCTCTGACTATTATAAAAAGTTTGAAGCCATGAGATGGGAATGTTCTGGCATCTACATATTGATTTTATGAATTCTTTCATTGCTTCCCATAGTGTAGTTGCAGGAACCAAAAGCAGTAACAGTAAAACAGACAAATCACAACAAAGTGAAACAAAATACAGTCAGAATGTATTGAGTGCCTATATGCCAAGTACTGTGGAAGACCCAACATTAAGACAGTTTACATGGAAAATCATTTACTCTGATGTACAAGCAAAACACCGACATAGGTTTTAGAGTATTCAGAAAAAGAAAGTGAGTTTCCCAAGTCCTAGAGATTGATGACAGATGTTGAGTTATAATCATGTTAGTCAGAGACAATTTTTAATTTTTATTTTATATGATGAGTATTATAACTGCATCTACATAAGTGCACCTATGTTGTGCAGTGTTTGTGGAGGTCAGAAGAGGTTATCAGAACCCCCTGAAACTGGAGGTATGGAAAGTTATGAGCTGTCATGTGGGTGATAGCATTCTAACCCAGGTCTTCTTACATGGATGTAAGCAAGGATATCAAAGCTTTGGGTCCAAGCTCAGTTGACCACTCAGGAACACCCTCTTCCACAAGCCCCCCACCAATCCTTTATTTTCAGTGAATCACTCATCTCAGAGAAAGATCGAATTTGATTCAGGATCTTACATTTCTGTTTGAGAAATCTTGCTTATCTTTTTGCTTGCTTGTCTCATAATTTATAACACACTTATCCTAGAATCCCTCTTAACTGAAACAGTCACAAATGCTGAACTTAACATCACAAAACTTAGATAAGAACTAGACATAAGATCTATAAACATAACTAAAACAAATGCAAGGTAATTGTCCCTGTCCCCTCAGTGGAGATGGGGCTTAATAAAGAGGGGTTTCCAGGTAAGGTAAAACAAGATCCATCGCCATTCAAAGATGAAGGCAGATGATAATAGTTACCTGAGAGGGAATCTTAGAATCACATTTTCATTAATTTCATGGAAAGTCTTCATAAGCCTTGTTCTAATGTTCAGTATCTCTGAGAAAAAAATGTTCCTGTTCATTTATATACTGAAAGGTCCTAAGAAAAGGACTATTACTTGAGTTCTAAAAGGTCCTAGGAAATTCATTTCTTTGCCAGAGAATTAGCTAAAATTTTAAAGTAGTTAAGTACTTCTTAACTGAACACCAAATGTCTACCAATGATTTTTTTATTTCTTGCTTGGACTGTCAACTCTCTAATTCAGCTCAGAGAAAATAAAAGGCTAAGTATCATTGTGTTATTTTAAATATCTATTCTGTGGGGAGAAAAAATCAAAGATTTCTTACTACATTCTAATGGGCAATGGATTCACCATATTAGTAAGAGATTCAGTGGAGAAAAATAAAGATTCAGACAAGATAGTAAAAGGTAATTTCATGTTCATTTCTATAGTTATCTTAGAAAATGGCTCAATGTGTGAATGACATAATTATGAAACTATTTGCTTTAATTGAGGTTTCCTTTTAAAAAAAGTGACCATATTACTTACGAAATTGCTGGTATTATTGTGAAAATTGGTCAATCTAAGACCTTCTTCTCAAAACCCAAGGTTAAAATAGACAAAACTATGAATTCTCAGCAGTTAATTTTTCTTTGCTTTGTATTACTGACTGATTCTGTAGATAGGCTCAACTGGATTTCACTATGTATCCCAAGCTGGCCTTAAACTTATAATAATTGTGTCAACTTTCTTAAGTGCTGGGGTTAAACATGAAGCTTCATTTAGGATTCTAGAAATAGGGGCTAGAGGGATGGCTCAGTGATTAAGAGCACTACTGCAGTTGAAGAGGACCCTGGTTTAATTCCTAGTACCTACATGGAGGCTAACAGCCATTTGTAATTCTATTTCCAGGGGATCCAACAACTTTTGACCTTTGCTCACTTACATGCAGGCAAGATACTCATAGACATAAAAAATAAAAAATACTAAAACAAGGTTCTAGAAATAAAGCATACCTTTCACTTGCCAATACAGAAACACATGTGCACACAACCCCAACATGTATACAGAGAGAGAGAGAGAGAGAGAGAGAGAGAGAGAGAGAGAGAATTATGAGGAAGCCTGGAAGTCTGAAGATCACAGTTGGAAGTACCTAGAAGTCTGAAAAAGCCTTTGTGAACTCAGGTGAAACAGAAGGGAAAGATTTTTAGGATGGAAGAATGAATGGACCCTGAATTAGAAATGAAAATATCATGTGATTTTACAGAAAAATTAAATCCTTTCCTTTTAACACATTAAAATTGGAGATGGGATATGACTTTTCAGTCTACTTGAAAATGATACCAACTCTGGATTTATAAAAAAAACTCGAAGCTATGAATTTTTCATTATATATGAAAGTAGGTGTACAATTTTAGGGCAGATGAATTCTGTTACAGTATTTCTGGTCTCTGGTATAACAAATTCCTCACACAATGAATCTTTTATGATTCAAGAAACCGATCTGTTTTTCCCTAAGTAAACTTTTTCCTAAGAGATGTTCTTCAGAAATAAAGTAACTTTAGAAATCTTCACTTGTAGGTTCTATTTTAAGTTGTTAGCACAATCAGACCGGTTCTTTAATTTACAAAGAGGGTGTGGCATTCATGGTCCTGTGAAGAGTGAGCTTTCTCCATAGGAATAAGCCAGCCCCTCATTCGAATGTGAGCAGAGTGATCTGATCACAGCCACCTTTCCATCACCCTATTAAGTTGGGGTTTTTCAGTGGAGGGCACAATCACCTGGGTGAGATTCTCCAGTGGAGGTTACAATCATCTTGGGTGGCATTCTCCAGGGGAAAAACAATAATCTTGGGTGGGGTTTTCCAGGGGAGGGTGCAATCATCTTGAGTTGCCTGCATCTCCTCATTGTTGCTATGTTGTACATCGCTAGATATAGGCAATTAGGGCTCAACTCCATGCTGAGTAAAGTAGCCAATGAAAAGGAAAATGACCAGCTTTCCCTTCTTGGGCCAAAGCGTCCTATAGAGAAATAGCAGGCTAGTCACAATGCAACCTAACTCCCATTTAGAGTCAATCAAAGGGATCCAAGTCACATGATGTCAAGATCAGTTCTTAATCATTGCATCTGTGTCCCATTTTCACCAGAGCTTATTGCATAAAATCTCAACTTGATGCTGTTGACATTTTTAACTAGATAATTCCTTGATGCAAGGACTAGTCTGTGCAGTCAATATTTCACAACATACCAAGCCTATGCTGATTAGATGTCAGTAGGGTCCTGTACCTCTTCTTACAACCAACAGGTGTGCAGGCATTACTAAATATCTCTTGGAGGTGACCCTCCCTAATAAGCCCCAGCTTATTTCACTCTATTCATTCACCCAATAAATATTACATAGACAACTTTATTCATAAATAAGTGAAGGTAATCCAGTAGCTGGTATGAAGACTACAGAGTGAAGGATCCCCTCTTCCAAATCCAAGGTGATTTAGTGTAAAACACACACAAGATCAGCTCCAATGCTGATCTTGGGAGTAGACCCAATCCTAGTATGTTCTGGAATACAGTAGACATGAGAAGCTCCAGTTGGACACAAGCTATTCAATATAAACTTTGCTTCCTTTAATATCCATTAAAATGATGAAGGTACTAAAAACAATTTAATTTTTTAATATAATAATTTTATTTATGCTTTGAGTATTTCATACATCATTTTTCAGTTAAATTTAGACATATTCCCCTTTGAATGACATGGGTGCACTCATATACATGCAGGCAGTACACACATACACATAAAATAAAATAATAAAACATAAATATATAAACAATAAATAAATAGAATGAAAACCAATATTGCAAAGACAGAAACATCATGAAAAAATAGAGATGAAGTGAGGAATCTATTGACACAGTGAGTACTTGAAATCCTAACACTTTTTTTTTTACAGTGCAACCTTGAGTTCATACCCTCTCAAGAGGAAGTATGATGAGGCAGATATTGTAGGAGCCATGCTGTTCTTTATCCTCCAACATATGACTTTGGCAGGTTACTTATTTTTATTTCTTATCCTCATCTATTACATTATGATAAAGATAGCATTCTTGTACAGGTCATAGATTAGTATTTTCTTTTTTTTTTTTTTTTTTTTTTTGTATCTGTATGTGTATCAATGTACTGTCTGCATGCAGGTTTGTGCACCCGTGTCGTGCAATGCTGCGGAGGTCAGAAGAGGGTGTCGGATTCCCCTGGAACTGGAGTTCTCCTTGAATTGGAGTTTCAGACGGTTCTCGGCCGCCATGTGGGTGCTGGGGATCGAACCCGGGTCCTCTGTAAGAGCAATAGGCACTCTTAACCGCTAGGCCATATCTCCAGCCCCCACAGGTCATAGATTAGTATTTTCTAACCAGAGAACACTAGTGTGAATTCTTACTTGACTAGAAGCTGAAGTTTACATCATATACACTTAATTTTTGTTCAAGGATGGATTTGAAGTTTTATTAATTTGTTTATATTCCTATTTTAATCTTTCAAAAACTCTGTTAGGACCTTTGAAAAATGTGAAGTGTGGTTGAGAAGGATGTGACTGAGAATTTGTTCTCAGTAGCCTGGAAACTTCCCCTCCATGCCTTAGTGCAGCATGCTTTAGGTGAAGTAGGTACATGAGACTATTCCAAAGTCACATTCAGAGTGACTCCTGACTAAAATGTTAATAAAATGTATATAAGCTTTGAATACCTGTCAAGCAGAAAATGAAGAAGCTAATATTAATTCTATCTGGTTCCTATCTTGATCAATATTTTGCTATATTTTTGGTTTAAATTGATTGATACTTGATACAGCTATTCATAGCTGTAGCTAATACAGCGTGTTTCCTAGGTACGAAAATTTATCTTCTACACACCAAAGCTATGAAGACCTGGTATTATTTTCTCATTTAGTGGGGCTCAGTTTTCAGAGAGATGGGGTGTGATTAACTATATCCTCACTTTAAAAGCATTGTCTCTGGGAAAGACATTGATTTCTTTGAAAATATTTTTCTATGAAGAATGTAACCACTCAAAAATTTACCTGGTAAATTCTCGAAACCCTGATTGGCATAGAATATGCACTAGGTCAATGTTTCCTTATGAATTGGTACCCATAAACCCATGGGAAAGGAGTTAAAGGTCTGTACAATAATCTTTTCCCCATATAAAAGTGATATTGCCTCTTAAAATACAGTGTACAAACCTCACAAGCAGCTCGAAGTTTCCAGTTAATTTTTTGATTTTCAATAATAATTTAACTTTTTTAATAAAATATTTTTACTGGTGTTCTGTGTATTTCATACATCATTTCTCAGTCCAATTTAGACACACTCCCTTTTCCATGCCCCCTGCCCCCACCACACTCCAGTTCATCCATTCTGCCATACAGGTCTTACATTTTTTCTTAGTCTTTTAAAAGTTTTTCTCTGTAGAGGCTTATTATTTGGTCACAAGGTAACTGCTTCAGTCAGTTCTTTGATCCAGTCTTTTTGGCCTTGTTGTTCCTTCCCATTTGTATTGCTCCAAAGTATGCCTACATATATATGTCACATATATACCAAAATTATGACCTTTGAAAATAAACTGTATTCTCATTCCAAAATATGTTTAGGAGTTCACATTTTTCCCTTTAATTTTATATTAGTCTAATATATGAATACATACCCCCCATACATATAACACAATTACAAAGTCTGAAAATAAGTGGTCAGTTAATTGGAATTTACATTATAACAGCATAGTTGCCTTCAGATAAAAAGAAATTAACATTAACTTTTTTCAGCTTGCTTTTCAACTAGGGATTTGGTGCTAACATCCACAAATGAGGGATACCATTTGTTGTTTGTTTTTCTGGGACTGTGTTACTTCACTTCACAAAACAGTTCCATCCATTTACCTGCAAAGTTCATGATATCATCTTTCTTTCCCACTGCATAGAAGTCCATTGGTTAGATGTATCACATTTTCTCTATCCACTCATCAGTTGAGGGACACTTGGGTTGCTTCCAACTCTTTGCTGTTGTGAAGAGAGCTGCAACATCGATGTGCACTTATCTCTGCAACAGGATGAGTCTTGTGGGTATATACTCAGGAGTGGTATGTTTGGGTAAGGTGGTAGGCTCATTTTCAGTTTTCTGAGAGTTCTCCACACTGCTTTCCATAGGGGTTGCACAAGCTTGCATTCCCACCAGCAGTGGATGAGTGTTCCTGTTTCCCCACAACCTCTCCAACATTTGGTATCCTTTGTTTTCTGGATAATAGCTAGTCTTACTAAAGTAAGATGAAATCTTAAGGTGGTTTCAATTTGCACTTCCTTGATTATTAGCAACGTTGAACACTTTTTAAAGATTTTTTTCAGCCATCTTTACTTCTTCATTTGTAAAGTCTCTGTTCAGCTCTTTACTCCATCTTTTGAGTAGGTTATTTGTTTTCTTCCTCCTTTGTTTTTTGAGTAATTTATACACTGTGGATGTTAATGCTCTATCAGATGTATCACTGATGAAGGTTCCCTCCCACTCTGTGGGTTTTCTCTTCACTTCTTTGATTGTTTCTTTTGCTGCACAGAAGCTCTTGAGTTTAGTCAGGTCCAATTTGTCAATTGTTGACCTTTTTTTTTTTTTTTCTGCGCAGCAGCTATCTGATTTAGAAAGTCTTTTCCAATGCCTATGTCTTGTAGGTTACTACCAAGGTTTTCTTCTATCATTTTAAGATTTTTGGCTTTCACATTGAGATCTTTGGTCCATTTGGAGTTGATTTTGTACATGGCGAGAGGTAGGGGTTTAGTTTTATTCTTCTACAAGTGGTGATCCAGTTATGCCAACACCATTTGCTAAAGATGCTTTCTTCCATTGAGTCTTCTTGGCCGCTTTGTCGAATATGCAGTGGCTGAAATTGGATGTGCTCAAGTTTGGATCCTCAAGTTTGGATCCTCAATTTTGTTCCATTCATCTACAGGCCTGTTTTTGTGCCATCCATGCTGTTTTTATGACTCTAGCCCTGTAATATAGCAGAAAGAGCAATATAAGGGGTATTGCCATACCAGACTGTAACTTTTCAATTTTCAGTACTTCATAGACCAAGGAGCATCAATCACTGGTAAAGTCTATATTGAAGTTGAATACCCAAATCACCAAGAATAGTAATGTACAAGTTTACAATGAATGCAGATGGTTATATACATACATACAGGAAGACTTGGAAGAAAGACCTATGTATGAAGCAAGAGGAAGTTGTTAAGTTGGTATTAAAAAAGGATTAAGATAAAAAAATAAGAGCTCTAGAGAAAAGAATTATAACAAATAAGAAAATTCAACAGAAAATTGAAAGAAGGCTGGGTATCTCAAAGAGTGCTGTCTAAAGGACAAGACAGAACAGAGAAAATCAGAGAATCAGGTCAGCAATGATCATATTTAATTCGATCTGGTAGAATAACTGTATCTTGCCTATGGAAAGTGATAGTTATAGTATTAATTAGGGTGAAGATAGCTTCAGACAGGAAAGTTACAAAATTTTATCTTCTATGAAGCTGAAGTTTTCAGGAAATTCTTGAGCAAAAATACAATAAACTGGCATAGACAGAAAAGTTACAGGATCCAATATGAGGCTTGTCCAGGCAACTTCAAAGTTGATGATGAAGGAAACCCTAAGCTAGAGAGTAACATCCCCCACTGGATAAAGGATTTGAAGACTAGTGAGGTCCAAGGGTTCCTAATACCACTGCTTGCTCTAGTGCAATATTTCAGGAATAACTGGTACTTTAGGAATTGAATTGTTCATGGAGGAATTTTATGTGAGTTCATCTTTCTCCCACAAAATACATGAACTACTCCTATTCATGTATTTGAAAGATACCAAATTTGTCACAATAGACTTCATTTGCTGCAAATCTATGCTGCAGCTTTCAAAAGTAATGAAATATTCATACTTGTGTCTATTTTTTAAAAACTGTTCTGTGAATTATTTTTTCTAGAACAGCAACTTCGCCTTTATTTTGATCCCCCAAATTTCTCATCAGCAGCTCACAGTAGTTATTTATGATTACTGGGCTGTGTTCTATATCTTTTTTGAAGTCACATCTTTTTTGAAAAGAACAGTCCTTTCTCTTCCCATCATTAGCTCCTTTTCTCTTCCTTTCCCAGGGAAGCAAATACTGAGGAAGAATTACAAGTTTCAAGTGTGGTATTGACTGCTTTGAGCCACCCATGGATAAAAATAATTAGTCATACAAAGAATGTGCAACGCATGGGTCTGTGAGATGGCTCAGAAGATCATGATAACTACTTCGAAGTCTAGCAATCTCAGTCCAGTCCCTGGGACCTACATGGTGTAAGGAGAGAATTGATTCTCTCAAGATGTCCTCTGTTGTCTTCACAGTGCCATGGTAGGTCCATGCATGCCCCCTGCCCCGACACCACACACACACCAACATACAAATTAATATATAAATTAAAATTTTATAATGAAATTCAGGGGCTGGTGAAGTGGCTCAGTGGTTAAGAGTATTGGCTGAACTTTCAGAGGACCTGAGTTTGGTCCCCAGTACCCACATGGAAGCTAACAACTATTCATAACTCCAATTCTAAGGGACTCAATGCAACGTTCTGACTTCCAAGAGCATTGCACACATCTGGTGCACTTACATATTTGTAGGTAAAATGCATATACATAAATTAAAAATAAATTTTAAAAAATTACTAATAAAATGTAAAAAAAGATTGTACCTCCCAGAACACTGTTGTATTACTTAAGGTATAGAAGTAAAAGTATATTTGAGAACACAACTGTTTAACTTCCTCTCCACTGAGATGTATTCTCTCCAATACCTTCCAGTTTGCTTAGTGTCTTCTAACTTGCTTTTCAAACTCCAGGCCCATTCACATCAAGTTTACTGCCACAACAATTTCTGAAATCCTTCCAAATCTCTCACAACTGTGACGGGCAAGACTGGGGTGTGGAGCACCACAGAGTAGTAGACTATCAGTGGAGACAGCCAACTTTTCATCGTATAGCACTTCTCCTGACTTGTTCCAGTTCACACAAAAATTACAACTTCTCATACCGCTTAGTTTGAAAGGTAGAAAATAAAGGCAAACCAATTTATTTCTTTTGGGCATTATATATGTGGTAAAAAGTGTGTGTATATGTGTGAAGTTTAGGTCTGTATACAATCCTTAAAAATATAATGGCCTGTATTATTCAACCTTATTCCTCATTTCAAACTTTTGAAAAGATTGCTTCTGAATAATTGCCAATCTTACAGTACTAGAAATCAAGTTTTCAGTTTAAACTCTTTTTCTTATATTCTGTCATTGCTTTTTAATATTTTATTTGCTATTTTTATTTTGTGAGTATGAGTATATTGCCCAAATATATGTAATTGCACCTGTGTTTTGCAATGATCATGGAGGTCAGAAGGCATTGTATTACTCTGGAACTGGAGTTACAGATGGTTTTTAGTTACCATGTGGGTATTAGGACTCAGACATCATTTCTCAGTTCAGTTTAGACATATTCCCCTTTCTCTTCCCCCCACCCCACCCCAGATCATGCACTCTGCCATAACTATCCTGTATCTTTCTCTCAGTCTTTTTTTATGTTTAGGAATTCACATTTTCCTCCTTTAATTTTATATTACTCTAAAATATGCATATGTACTTTCCACTCACATACAGTAATTACAGAGTCCGAGAGTAAGTGGTGGATCGATTCTAGAGACTGTTAAGAGATTTACATTATAACAACATAGCTGCTTTCAGATAAACAGAGATATAACAATAATGTTGCTCAGCTTGCCTTTCATCTGGGATTTGGTGTTAGCATCCACAAATGAGGGAGACCATTCACCGCTTGTTTTTCTGAGCTTATGTTACTTCACTTAGCATAATGGCTTCAAATTCCAGCCATTTACCTGCAAAGTTCATGATGTCATCTTTCTTTACCACTGAGTAGTACTCCATTGTGTAGATGTACCACATTTTTGTAATCCACTCGTCAGCTGAGGGGTATTTGTCACCATCCCCTTTTCTGACATTATACAATTTTAAACTAGATAAAAAAGGGGCATAAGGAAATAACCAGAGGATCATAATTTGAGCAATAAAATTAAAAATTATTTGATATTTTAAAGTTAAAGATTGTTAGATTAGATATAATGAAGCTGCAATCATTATGTAATTTAATGAAAAGAGAATAAGTAAGACTCTTGGCAAAGCCACAGGCTGATGCCAGGACCTTTTATGAGAGGACTGTCAAGAAAATGCATCTCATTGTTAATGAATCAGCTAAGTACTGTCCAAGCTGGGAAGCATGGAAATTTTAATTTGTGGGAACAAATAAATAGTGTTTAAAGAGGAAGGACGAGCAATTATTACAGAGTTGACTCAAAGATTATGTCATCAGCATTAATTGGACAAGCTTTATAATTCACTGCATTAAAAAAATTAAGATATGTCTTTTCAAACTTAGAATTTCTTAAGTCCTGTTATTTTTGCTTTCACAAATTCTTCTTTCCTGTTTCTTGTTATATATTCCTTATGCTTCATGCTATCAGTCTCAAATACCAGATTCTCCACTTGATTCTAAGCCTCTGGCTTCAGAAACATTGACATTCATATGCCTGATGCCTTCTGTTCTTCCTTTCTTTTCTTCATGCATTCTCCTACCTATGATCTATAAAGGATGTCACTTCCTAAAGCTCTCTGTTTCCATGCCACCCTATGGGAGCCCTCCCTTATGACTTAGCAAACTCCTTGTAAGATTGCATCAATGAATCTTTTGGTATCTAATGCAAAGAAAGTTCAATTGAGGAATCCCAAGTGTCAGGTCATTTTGGATATCTTTTACCAACAGCCATTGTGCTCAGTGAATAAAGTCTTCACCCATGGCCCAATTAAGCTTGAGCAGTAAGGTAAAGTTTCTTTTTCAGAACACATTTATGGAATATAAATTATTCAAAGAATATTGAATCACATACAGACATGAATTCTGCATTACAGGATGAAGAATGTTGTGATTCTAAAATGGAAAATATGATTACTTTCTTATTCCTATATTAATTATAAGAATTTTCTGTTTCTGGACTACCCAGGCTCTATCAAAGAGGCTAGTACAGGAAGATCTAGACAGGATGTGGTGCTTAGTGGACCTCATTTGGTGACCATGGGAAGGGAAGACCCCAGCGTGGATGGGCACAAGGGCAGGACTGATGGATGTTAAGGAGAACATTATATCTTTCAGCCTAATAAAGAAAAAAAAAAAGAAACCATAAGCTGAATATTCTAAAACCTATGATATCATAATATTGATTTATGTGTGGCATGTATATATGCATATTTTGGAGTGATGCAAATTGGAAGGAATAACAACAACAACAACAACAACAAAAAGACTGGGTCAAAGAATTGACTGAAATGGTGAACTTCTGCCTGAAACAGTAAACTTCTGCATTGAAAATTTAAAAAGAGACTGAGAAAAAGATGAAAAACATGTATGGTAGAATGCATGAGCTCTGGTGGTGTGGGGGACAAGGAAGGTGTGATGGGTCTAGATTTGATTGGGAAATATATGAAATGTACAAAGCTTCAATAAAAAATTGGCTTTGAAAAAAATAATTTTCTGTTTCTCAAATGATTAAGTGCTTTTCTCATCAATGCTTACATTATAAGTTTAAGATAAGTTTCGGAATTTATGCCACTTCCTTCAGGCAATATTACCTTTTATTTCCAATATTCTTCAGGTGAGACATTTGAAGCTCAAAAACATAGCTACATTGATTTAAAGCTCTCCAATTTGAGAATGAAGATTTAAATTAGTTTCTCATCCCCTTAAGACAAAATATAGTTTAGATAGTAATATTACCTAAGAACCAAAAGAAGCAGTGTTTTTTTTTTTTTTTTCTCTTTTTCGAGACAGGGTCTCCCTGTAGACTCAGCTGTCCTGGAACTTACTCTGTAGACCAGGCTGGCCTTGAACTCACAAAAATCCGCCTGCCTCTGCCTCCCGAGTGCTAGGATAAAAGGCGTGCGCCACCACACGTGGCTAGAGGCTGTGTTTTAAGGTAAGATAACTTACCACGTGAATTATAAGGAAGACCTGGTACTAGAATACAAAGGGTCTAAGATGAAGTAAAAGCATTTCAATTCCAAACTCTCATTTCAAATTAGTTTATTCAAAGCTATTGCTTATTTTATGCTAGTATGAACTAATTGTTATAGTGCAAAATATGTCCGTGTTTACCAAAAATGGTATGAGGTCTTATTTGGGGAAAAGACGGGCTTACTTTAATGAGTCCTTTTCTGATGTACAATAGTAGCATGCATATTACTCTCGAAATTCTGCTTTACATGAAGTTGTAGTTTGGAGTTGAAAGAAAAATTGCCAAACATCACAAGATGTGAACAAAATGGACCCCTTCCTTTCACAGGCACAATTATAGTTTCAAATGATTCTATTAATTCAACCACAGAGTGTGTAGAATTCATTTTGAGATTTCATCTTGAGACCTTGCCACAAGCAAACTAACATTTTTTTTTTTACCCTACAGAAGCTTGTTAGCAAAACTTCCACTTCAGGGCTCATGTAATTACCCCGTAGATTATAGCTCATACAATAGGGAACCTGGTCTTTCCTTCTAATTGGCTGCTGTTACAGTTGCCACGCACACAAGATGGGTAGATATGGTCCAGTTATCAAAGTTTTAACAAATATGGGATTTTATTTGCTTGATGTTGATTAATTTCTGTGAGCCTCTACATCTTGAATTTGGAATGGGTCTTCAGGCATATAAGGGAAAAATATTCCATGCACAGGCCAATTATAATCAGCCCCTCCAGCACACACTGGTGTCTGCTGAAACGCCTGAAACCTGAAGTAACTGAGATTGCTGATACTATCTTGGAGAAGAGTGCCTTGTAGACAGTAATTGGTCATTGCGAGTAAGAAGATCTGTTTCAGGTCATTTCACACCAAATATCCTCAGAGGACCTTCTCTTCCATTGCTTTTTACTCCTCTGCTGGTGATTTAACCTTTTTCACCAATCTATGATTTGAGCTTTCTTTTCTCCAGCTGTGGTTCCTTCATGAATTAAGCTGAAAATCCTTTATGTACCTGAAGGCAAACTTAACCCACTGGACGTGAAAGCTGAGGACAGGCCTATGTCATATGGAACATCCAGAACCAGAGCCGCCTTTATTATCGCTTCCAGGTTCTTTTTCTTACTGGATATTTTTTATTTGATTCAACCATATTTTTCTGGAAATGTGATTTCTTGCCCCAAATATAAAGTCTATGAATAATCTTTTAAATCAAATCCAATGAGGGACTGGAGAGATTGCTCAGGTGGTTAAGCACAGGGGCTATTCTTATTTACAGCTCCATCTCTTGTCCCATGAATTTAATAATTTTGTTTTCTTAACACATTGTTTACAGTTCTATGCTCCCATGAATTTCATAATTTTGTTTCTCTTAATGCTAAATAATATCCCACTGTCTAAATGTAGTACACTTACATCATCCATCATCAGTTAATGGACATCCAGGATGTTTCCATTTCCTAGCTACTGTGAACAGGACAGTAATGAACATGGATGAAAAGTATCTCTGTTTTTAGTATTATATAGAGACCTGTGAGTAGATTCTCATGAGGGACAGGAGGTGAGCAGGAAGCCCCAGCCATATCTGAGTATCTATTGCCAACTTATGGATGGTAGAAGAGGGAGAGTCAATCTTCCTTATTGATGTGATGACTGGTAGTTTGACCAGACTCTAAAGCATGAATCCACATGCAGGAGTGTGAAGGAAGCATAAAGTGAAATTGATAGGCCTTTTGTGTGGTGCACACCTTTAATCCCAGCACTCAGGAGGCAGAGGCAGGCAGATCTTTGTGAGTTCAAGGCCAGACTGGTCTACATAGAGAGTTCCAGGATGGCTGGGGCTGCAGGAGGACCCTGTCTCGAAAAGATCAAAAAAAAGTTGCCACTACTGCACCAATAGAAATATTTGTTGTGCTGGTCATTGTTGATGTTATTAGGCTTTACAGCTTGGTTGAACCACTTATTGATTTTCTCCCTTGGCAGCTTGTATAGTATCTTCTGATACTAAGTGAGCTCTGAGAGGAGGCTTCCCCATAACTTCCAGCTCCACTGCTCCAAGTCCTATGTCTGTGGTATGTTCTCTCTTCAGAAATAGGGTCTTACCTTCACATTCAGGGAGAAAATCAAGGTCTGTGGCAAAGTTATTTTTAGGAGACTCTTAACCACCCTGACGACAACTTGAAAGGGGTTTCTCTAGTCTGACATTGTGTTTCATGTTATATAGCCATCACTATACACATGCACTCATGTACTAATGTTGTATGTATTTTTTTTCAGTAGGCTTATGAACCAATACATTTGCCTCTGGTTTTTCACACCACCTGTGTATTATTTATCTCTCTTCTCTCTTCCTGTTTAAACCTCTCTCATTCCTCTTCAGTTAAACTACCCTCATTTCCCCCATGTCCCCTATTACACCTCCATTGAATTCCTGCTTCCCATTTAATCACGTAATTATTTGTATAAGCCTCCCTCCTCCATTCCCAGTTAAATACTCTCATTTTCTCTGTTTTCCTTTGCTAACACCTATTATCCCCCTTTCTCTGGCTCCTTCTCTCCCTTTATCCCCACTGTTCCTTTCCATTTTAGTGGCTCCTGCAGTTTCGTCAGGATATATGATCACATATAATGACTTAGAGCCAAGATCCACAAATGAGAGAGAACATACGTCACTTGTTTTCTGATTCTGTTACTTCATTTAGTATAACAGTTTCTAGTTCCATCCATTTGCCTGCAAATTCATGATTTCATTGTACTTTGCTGCTGAGTAGAATTCCACTGTGTAATTGTACCACACTTTCATTTTCCATTCATCAGTTGAGGGCCATTTTGTTGTTTCCATTTCTTAGTTATTGTGGAAAGAACATCAACAACATGGCTACACAGGTGTCTCTGCAGTACAATGAGTCCTTTGGGTATATGCCAAGGAGTGTTATATCCAGATCCTATGTTAGTCTTATTTTTAGTTTCTTAAGAGTTCTCCACACTGCTTTCTATAGTATTTGTAGCAGTTTACAAATGGAGCAGAAGCTTTCCTCTCTTATATGGCAATATTTACTGTCATTTTTTTCTCTCTTGATCTTATCCATTCTGACTATCTTGAGGATAATTAACTGCTATCATTTGGACTTAAAGCTCCATCATTGGTAGGCAACTCATGTATGATATTTTAAATATAGCAAAATACAGAGACTGGAAATGTCATAAATCCTAGAGAAAAACTTACTTCTGTCACATCCTTACTTAAGCAAGTTCTTACTGTAGTCTAAATATGAATGCTTATACTTTTCATTTTCTCTTTTCACAAGAAAACAAAAACAATACAAAATGAAAATGACAAATAAGACAAAAAATGGAATTTCCATTTCTTTCCTAGTGAAATAAAGAATCAATCTACAAGGCTTGGCATGCAATTCTCTCCTTTTTTTTTCTTTTTCTTTCTTATTTTCTTACTCTTTTGGAGCTACCAGAAGGATAAGTGTTTACTGGCTGGTTCAGGAAGCTTTGAGTTCTCAGCTGAGAAAAAGCCTGGCTAATTTGGGGGGGGGTCTCATCCCTAAACTGCCTAGTCAATTTCTAGCTCCTGTTTAGTTATGTTATCCTCTGAAAAGAGTCACCCCAATAGCTAGAAGGGAATTGAGATGCCAACTGCTCTGACTTCTTTCATGCTGAAAAGGGACCTTAGATATGGCAACTGGGGTATCCCCCACTCACAGGGTCTATTTAAAAGACCTCCAAAAGCATAACTATGGAGGGAAAGAATTTTCAAAAAATAGTCCTTGACTGGTGCCTGTGCAAGCAAAATGAAAAGAGGAGTAGTTAGGTATATGTTCTAGGCAGGGGAATAGGAGATGTAAGGACAGGATGAATTCAAATATCCAACTTAAAAGTCCATTAGAATTTTATAACAAGGGGTTTCAAAGCATCCATGTTAGGTTTTGCCTTCTGTTCATTTGGGAGTGATGACTGGATATGAGTTGCCACTTAAATAGTTGCTAAAAAGAAAGAGGAAATTTTATTATTGAGCATTAATTGAAAACAATAGTGGAGTTATCCTCTGGCTGCAGGTGACCCTACATTGTTAATCAAGGTCAAGACCTAAGATTTTATGCACTATTTCATATAACTTTAAGCCTAATATATGAAGGCAGAATTTTCAGGCTTTAAATGAATTATATTGACTATTTATCTTTTGCTTATACTTTCTATTGGGGGTATTTAAGTACATAGGATTAACCCAGATTAACCAAACTTTGTTTTCTCAAGGTCAACTGAGGTTCTGGTCTTAAGGGGGCACTTAGGTTTTCAAGGAGGGGAGCACCTGGTTCCTTCTGGCCATTCTTAACCAGTTCTATCTACAGAGGACAAAGTCATGTCTTGCTAGACCATGCTTCCCTTTGGAGTACTGGGCGACTTTCCTCTATGTTGAACTTCCTCTTTATAGACTGACACTTGCTGGAGTTCTGTTAGTGGATCTCCAAGATCTCTCTGCACAGGAAGCCTAGTGATTCACAATTGCAGATCATTTTAAGAGATGCCCCTGTACAAACCCCCTGGGACTAATTGACCTCAGAGGGAAAGGAACAAAATTGTCCCTTAAATCCCTTGGACAAATTGATATGGGCATTTAGCATCCAAAAAAGTTGTTACACCAGTTTGACACTCTTTTAAAGTACTTTTATTGTTGAATCATGTATTTCATTCATTATCTTTCAGTCCAATTTAGACATATTCCCCTCTCCCTGCCCCACCACACCCTGTTCATGCCTTCTGCCATACATGTCTTGCATGTTTCTCTCAGTCTTTTGTTATTGTTTTTCTGTTCCCTTTGTATTGCTCCAAAAATGCCTATATAACCATTACATATGCATCAAAATTGTGACCTTTGAGAATAAACTGTTAATTCCAAAATATTTTTAGGAATTCATATTTTTCCCTTTTAATTTCATATTACTCTAAAATATGAATACATACCTTCCACCCCTATGTAGTAATTACAGAGTCTGAAAGTAAGTGGGAGGTCAAGTCTAGAGCCCATTAAGAGATTTACATTATAACAACACAGTTGCTTTCAGATAAAAAGAACTATAACAATAATGTTGTTCAGCTTGCCTTTCAACTGGGGATTTGGTATTAGCATCCACAAATGAGGGAAACCATTTGCCTTTTTATTCTGGGACTGTGTTACCTCAATTAGCATAATGGCTTCGAGTTCCATCCATTTACCTGCAAAGTTCATGATGCCATGTTTATCACTGAATAGAACTATATTGTGCAGATGTACCACATTTTTGTTATCCAGTTGTCTGTTGAGGGACATTTGTTGAGGCTCTTTGCTATTGTGAAGAGAGCGACAATAAACATAGATGTGCATGCATCTTTGCAGTAGAATGAGTCTTGTGGGTATATACCCAGGAGTGGTATGGCTGGGTCAGGTGGTAGGCTCATTTTGAGTCTTTTAAGGGTTCTCCATATTGCTTTCCATAAGGGTTGTACAAGTTTACATTCCCAGTGGGACCTACAAACAGCATTTGGTGTCTTTTGTGTTCTTGATCTTAGCCAGTATTATCAGAGTGAGATGATATCTGAGAGCGGTTTTAATTTGCATTTCCTTCATTATGAATGATGTTGAATACTTTTTAAGATGTTTCTCAGCCATCTTTACTTCCTCACTGGTGAAGTCTCTGTTCAGCTCTTTACTCCATCTTTTGAGTAGGTCATTTGTTTTCTTTTATTTTTTGAGTAGTCTATATAGTCTGGATATTAATACTCTGTCAGATTTATCACTGGTGGAGATTTCCTCCCACTGTGTGGGTTTTCTCTTCACTTTCTTTGATTGTTTCTTTTGCTGTACTGAAGCTTTTGAGTTTGATGAGGTCCCATTTGTCAACTGTTGACCTTATTTCCTGTGCAGCTGTGAAGAAACTCATGGAGATTTTGATTGGGATTGCATTGAATCTTGCATCAATTTGGATAAAATGGACATTTTTACTATATTAATTTTTTCAATCTATGAGCATGGGAGGTTTTTCCATCTTTTGATGTCATTTTCAATCTCCTTCATGGTTTTAAAATTTTTGTTGTAGAGATCTTTGGTATCTTTGGTTAGATTTGTTCCCAGGTATCTTATTATTTTGTGGCTATTGTGAGTGGGAAGGTCTTCTTATATTCCTTCTCCACTTGTTTCTTATTGGTGTAAAGAAAGGCTACTGATTTTTCTAGGCTAATTTTGTATCACTCCACTTTACTGCAACTCTTAATCATTTCTAGGAGTTTTCTGGTGGAGTTTTTAGCATCCCTTAGGTAAACTATTATATCATCTACAAACCAAGGGATAGTTTAACTTTCTGTTTTCTGATTAGTACTCCTTTAATTTCCTTCTCTTGTGATGATAAGGGGCAGCCTTGCTGTGTTCCTGCCTTTAAGGGGAATGCTTCCATTTTTTTCCATTTAGGATGATGTTGGCAGTGGATTTGCTCTACATGTCTTTGTGTTGAAGAATGTCCCTTCAGTCCAATTCCCTCTAGAACTTTAAACATGAAGGGATGCTGGATCTTGTCAAAGGCTTTTTCTGCATCAATTGAGATGATTGTATGGTTTTTGTCTTTCAGTCCATTTATGTGTTTTATGGTATTTATTGATTTATGTATGTTGAACCATCCCTGCATCACTGGTATGAATCCAACTTGATGATGATGGATATCTTTTTGATGTGGGTCTGTATGCAATTTGCAAGTATTTTGTTGTGAATTTAACAGACCCATAGTATTTGAGGAAATTGAAGATCTAATAAAAAACACCCCAACTAAAAAAATCCTGAGTTCAGATGGTTTCATAGCAGAATTCTCTAAAACTTTTAAAGAGGTCTTACAACCATTACTACTCAAAATGTTCAGAAAGATACAGAGTGCATTCTCCCAAATTCCTTCTTTGAAGCCAGCATCACTCTAATACCCAAACCAGGCAAAGATACAACCAAAAAAGGAAACTATAGACCCATCTCATTAATGAACATAGATGCAAAAATTCTCACCAGCTTGATACTTTTGATTACTGTATTGTATTTAGATAAAGCTTGAAGAAAAGCCCAAGAAGTCTTGCATAAATGTTGGCTGGAAGAGATTTAACATCATATGATAAGCAGGCAAAGCCAATGACAGGGATTTGAACAATTTTAGGTGTATCTTAAATGTAAACAATTTGCTACAAACAGAAGTAGTCTCTTCACTTTCCAAAACTCCATATCCTGGTTTGTAGTTTTCCAATAACAGGGAACATACCTATTAACTGGACTTAAGCTGATAAAATTTACCAAGTCTGTCCAAACTGTCTCCTTCTGAGCTGCATGCCAGTACTTCAGGGGTGTAAACCTCTAGCTTTTCTTGAATCAAATTATCTTGAAATGGGCAGAATAGATATAAAAAATAACACTTGCATAATAGACAGAGACAAAGAATATCTTTCAGTAGTCAGAAGTGAACTGTTACTTGTGTATGCCCCTTAAATCTGAATCTACACCTGGAAGTCCAGTACAAACCAGGAATGGACCAAAAGCAGAGGACCCAGGTTCAATCCCCAGCACCCACATAGCACTAAGAACCATCTTGAACTCTAGTTCCAGGGGAATCCGACACCCTTTTCTGATGTCTGCGGCATTGCACAACATGGGTGCACCAACCTACATGCAGACAGTACACTCATACACATAAAAAAAAATAAAAAAAAGGTTACAGTCCCATTTAGACCATTAGTAAACTGGCTTTAGTGTTTATACCATTCCACTCTGGAAACATTTAACCACTTAAATCCAGTACAAGTATCTTATTATCTACTAAACATTTCAATATTTATATCCATCTAGACGAACAGGACAGTCTCCCCAAACACATCACCACAAACGACAAAACTTAAAGTGACCCAACAAGTCCCAGGGTAGGCTCTATACAATCAAACCTTTCCAGATAATCAGAGATGCACCACGTAGGCCTGGCAAAAAGCCTATCTGTCTCAAAGGTGTTACACCTAGTGATCAAATGTGCCACACACAAAGCACAACCAATGGCCTTGAATTGAATTGAATTCAATGTTTTTTTTTTTTTTTTTTTTTNTCCCTGTAGCCCCAGCTGTCCTGGAACTCACTATGTAGACCGGGCTTGAACTCACAGAGATCTGCCTACCTCTGCCTCCTGAGTGCTGGGATTAAAGTTGTGCACCACCATGCCCCGCCCTCCTCCTTTCATACTTTCACCTTGGGATAGTGTCTATCCTTAAAGGTGAGGTAAGCACATTTCTTGTAGGGGAAGAAGAAAAAGATGGGGTTTATTTCTTTTTGGGGGGGTATTTTTGAGACAGGGTCTCCCTTTATTCCCAGCTATCCTGGAGCTCACTCTGTAGACCAGGCTGTCCTCGAACTCACAGAGATCCACCTGCCTCTGCCTCCCAAGTGCTGGGATTAAAGGCATGCGCCACCACACTTGGCTGGATTTTATTTCTTAATCCATTCTACTAGTCTATTTCTCTTAATTGGAAAATTCAGTCCATTGCTATTTAAAACTGTTGTTGAGAGAATTAAATTTCTTCCAATCATTTTGATTTCTAGTACATTCGTAACCTAGGTTTTTATTTCCATAATGGTAGTATAATTTGTTTTCTGGTGTTGATTGGTTATAGTCATCACTGCCCCCCCCTCTTTGTATTGCTTGAAATATTCTCTGCAGGAATGGCTTATTGGAGAGGAATTCTGTCAACTTACTTCAATCATAGAACATTTTCCTTTCTCCTTCAATTATAATAGATGTTTTTGCTGGATAAAGTACTCTAGGTTGACATCTATAGTCTTATAGAGCAAGGAGTATTTTAGACCAAGTTCTTCTGGCTTTCATTGTTTGCAATGAGAAATCAGCTGTAATTCTAATAGGTTTTGTTTTGTAGGCAACACTTTTCTTTTGCAGCCCTCAGTATCCTTTCTTTGCTTTGAACATCTTGTTTTCACTATGTATGACATGGAGAATTTCTTTTCTGGTTCTGTCTGCTCAGTGTTCTATATGCTTCTAGTATTTGTACAGGTAACCCTTGCCTTAATTTGGGAAAAATTTTCTCTAAAATTCTGTTGAAGACCTGAGCCATATCATTATCCTGTAAGTTTTCCTCCTCTGCTATCCCTATAATTCATAGGTTGAGTCTTTTCATAGTATCTCATAGTTCCTGATTACTCCATTCCTGTGTTTTTAAATTTTTCATAATTGATCGATCCAGTTCTTCCATATTGTCTTCTAGGCTTGATATTCTATTTTCTTCTTCATCCATTTTATTATTAAGAGATTCTCCCATCCTTTCAGGATTGTTTGTGAAATGTTGCATTTCTTTTTTCATTTCAAGTTTAATTTTCTTCAATGTCTCTATATCTTTTGTAATTTTATTGTGCAATTTATCATTGTCCCCTTTCAATTTATTCCTGTCTTCTTTTAGGTTCCTGACTTCCTTGTTTATAAGCTCTTTAAATCCCCTCAACTCCTTAATTTCTCTAATCATATATATATATATATATATATATATATATATATATATACATCTGTATCCTGAATTATTCCATGGAGTCTTCAACCTACAGAGAACTTGAATATGAGTATTAGTATTTGGTGGAGATCCACTTGAGTCTTTGGATTTTTTTTTTTTTTTTTTCGTTGAGCTTTAGGCATTTGGGTGGCTTCTTTGGAGTGGTTCTAATGTGAAGACTTAAATATTTTTTGTAGCTAGACTGATTCTTGGTTATTTTCTTCAGGTGTTTTTGTTGACTTTTTTAATTGTAATTTACAGGTGTTAGATACTTTGAGTTCACCAATCTGAAACACTATCCTAAACTGTACAAACAACACCTCATTCACCAGCAGTTTGCCCCAACGGGGTAAGCCACACAACACCCAAGAGCAGGCCACAAAGCCCTCAGGCCTGCAGAAACCCTATATCCACAAGGGCCATTAGTCACTCCTGGTCCTGTAGGCTGGAAGGTCACATGTCCACTGGGAGTGCAGCCAGAGTCCCCCAACATCCCAGTGGATGTGAACCCAATATCCCACCTGAACCACTATATATATATAATAATATATATTATAATATATATATATATCATATATATCTACCCATAATCTACTCACCAATCCCGCAGGGCCAGGCACCAAGGTCTGTACCTGGGTTCAGTGGGAGAAAGGCTCAGTCAACACTGGTACTATCCTTGTTGTCTCCCAAAGCCCTCGGTAGATGTCTACAGGAACAAACTATAGTCACTAAAGATCCAAATGCCCTCGGACCACCTCCAACACTTCTCAATGCTCTTGGGGGGCCCTAAGTCCCCCTCTCCAACTTTTCCTTAGCTGCTCAGAACACACCCACTTCCCCAGGAGCTGCCATCTTGGAAAAGCCTCCTGAATGCTTTTTACAGACAAGCATTCCTCCTACCACTCATCAAAAATCTTTTTGTAACGGATGGGACTACATAGTATACTACAACTGGTCAAACACAGAGGGTGTCTATGAGATGCAAACCTCTAGTTGACCCATCTTTAATGGAGCCTCCACAACTAAGTATCACAGAGCATAGTGAAACAAGAGGTAGAGAAAATATTAATCTTCCAAGTCTCTTCAGTGAAGCTTCCATGTGCAACAGAAGGGTGGGGGTGGGGTTAAAACAGAAAACCACAACTGGCCAAATGTAGGCAGTAAGAGACTGCAGATTGTGTGTCCCTGGATAGGACTTCTATATTAGTCCTCTGCTATCCTGAGCACAGGGACCATTGCATAAGAAGGGGGTGGAAAGACTGAGAGCCAGAGGTAACATGACCACAGGAAACAGAATTTTTCAGGTGGCTGAGACTTTGCTCATATGAACTTACAGCAGTAACTTACAGCACATAAAAGACCTATCTATGCCAACTCAAACTAGACAAAAACCCAGCACAGAAGTGGGGAAATGGGCATGGAGCCCAAACATCAGCTGAGGAACTATTGTCAACTGACACTGCTGGGTGAGGGACAGTTGACTGTCTTTCAGGTAGTGATAGGTTGGCCAGGCTCCAGTGGGTGAACTCAGGAAAAGGGACGTCCGTATGTATGTATTTTATGATTATGTGTATGCTTGTGTTCATGTATAGCCTGGGCATACATGTACTATGTGGAGATCAGAGGACAACCTCCTGTGCCTGTCTCTTAACCTTCCACTTTCTCTGAGGTGAAAACTCGTTTTTGTGTAGGCCAGGCTAATTGGCCTATTTGCTGGGGATGCTCTAGTCTCTGATCCCCATCTCCACATAAGAGTGCAGGGATTATAGATTTGCCCAGTACTGTTCCTGGTTTTGCATCTGTTCAAACACAGGCACCCAGGCTTACACAAGAGCTTTGCCATCACCCCAGCCTGCTTTATGCTTTTGAAGTCCTCACCTTAATAGCCTTCCTTCTTTTTTCCTCATGGAAGGAACAATGGAGGGGAAAGAATTAATTCATATCTCATAGTTTTCCTCTATAATTAAAATTTGCATTTGCTATTTTAGTCTACCATCAGTGCTGTTAGTGGCTCTTTTTTAGATCAAGTTATCTGAAACTAAGCCAAAGAAAGGACATTGTTATTTTATTTTTTAATTTTATTTTTTGTTCTTTTTGAGACAGGATCTCTCTGTAGCCTCAGCTGTCCTGGAACTCACTCTGTAGACCAGGCTGGCCTTGAACTCACAAAGATCCACCTGTCTCTGCCTCCCAAGTGCTAGGATTAATGGCATGCACCACAATGCCCAGAGAAAGGACATTGTTATTTACTCAAAAGTTTAAAACCTGGCTTACATTTAATGTAATTTACAGTTATAGTCATGTGTCATATGGTAGGAAGACTGAAAAGGTCCTATGGCTTAGTAACTTGGTAGTTGTTGTCACATGGCTTCAAAAGGCTTTACTCACAGGTGGATAGTGATGCCAGGTAGCAAGCCTGTGCTGTCAGCTTGTGAAAGAACACCACACAGAATTATATACAGTAAATCACACTTGATGATAATAAATAACCAAATTATTGGGCTATGAAAGTCCTGTATTATATTTTACCATTATTTTATAGTTTCCTCTCGCTTGCTAAAAAATAGTTCACTGTAAAACAGAAGAATCATGTACCTCATGCTTATTGGGTCTTTTGATGGCCTAAACAAGCTATGTTAAATGACTTATCTCTTCTTAGATTGTGTAAGTATACTTTAAGATGTTCCACAATGACAATGTTGCCTGTTAATGCATTCCTCAAACATAGTTTGATAGTTAAGTGATGCATAACTTTACACTCATTTTAAGTTATTAAAATAGAACAGTGATGTCATTACTGAATATGGAAATAATTTTAAAGAACTTTTACTATGAAGATAAGAAATTAGAAAATATGACTTCCCATTAACAAAAAAACCCAAGTCTGTCATATCCCTAGGCTAATGTAATTTCTAAGTACAAAATATGTACCCTTACATTTACAGTCAAGTGTCCCAGTCACCATTCATTAAAGAAGCTTCTTTTGCACCAGACAGAGACTCTTACAGAGCACCACAACTGATCACACAAAGACAAATGTTGTCTTTGAACTTCCCAAGCTTAAGGGGCAGGGAGGTGGTATGTGACCATATAGAAATAGGATCATACAAGCTCTAGGGACCCTATTCATATAAATCTACAGTGGTGGTGTCAGCATGCACAAGACCCATGCAAAGTTAAGCATAAAAATATCCATCATAAACTGTAGAAATGGGCAACAGGTCCCAATCTTAGGAGAACTAGTGGCAGCTGATCACTGCCAGGAGAAGAAGATCTGATCTTCTTAAAAGTGAGGGACTCTGAATGGGCTGACCTCAGTGGATGAACTTGCACTGAAGAATATCTGGGGATGAAACTTGACAAAATAGGCCTTGTCACAAATGACAGAGTATGTGAATTCCAGTGGGAGTCTGTGGAGGGTGCTACTGAGGAAGGTTAGAAAGGTGAGTAAGATTGATTAACATGTTCTGCATGAAATTGGAAAAAAGAGATGGCATCAGTTTTCTGTCTTATAATTTTAAAGGTATTTTAATAAAGTTGTACTTTTGAATTTAGAGATTTTAAAAATTAAAAACCATTCTTTAAAGATTGTTCTGTAATTATTTAAAATCTTCAGTTTTAGAAACTAGAGAGATGGCTTAGTGGTTAATGCAATGGCTGTTCTTGAAGACCCATGTTCAGTTTTCAGCACCCACATGGTTGCTAACAGCTTTCCATAACTTTGGTTCTAAGTACTCCAACATCCACTTCTGTCTTCCTTGGGCATTACACATATGTGATACACTTAAGTACATGTTGGCAAAACATATATACATAAAAATAAAATTAAAAAATCTTTAGCAGAAAGCTATTATTGTTCAATAAACAATTTATGAATTCACTGGTTCCAACAATCATTCCCTAGCTCAAATTTATTTAAGTTAGACACCTAAACTAGTATGGCTCTGGTATTTTGCTTTCAGCTGGGTTCAATGGAATAGGCAGTTCTTCTTGGACATGGTTCCATAGAGTCTCTTAGCCTCAAGCAGGCAGCCAGAGATGGTTCACAAAGCTGTGGACCAATATGAATAGTGTGTGTGTGTGTGTGTGTGTGTGTGTGTGTGTGTGTGTGTTTGTATGTGTATGGGCAGGTATGTGAAGTCCAAATAAGTTCTGTGGACCCCTACATTCTATAGCATTCTCACAGCTAAATCATGTGCTTACCAGATTCACAAGGTAAGAAAATTATTCCGGGGCTGGAGAGATGGCCTAGCGGTTAAGAGCGCCGATCGCTCTTACAGAGGACCCGGGTTCGATCCCCAGCACCCACATGGCAGCTGAGTGAAACTCCAATTCCAGGAGAACTCCAGTTCCAGGGGAATCCGAAACCCTTTTCTGACCTCCGTGGCATTGTACGACATGGGTGCACAGACCTACATGCAAACAGTACACTCATACACATACAAAAATAAATAAAAAAAAAAAAAAGAAAATGATTCCATGTCATATTGGAAATGTCAAAGCCAGAGTTAAAAGAAAAAAAAAAAAAAAGCTGGGCATGGTGGTGCACGCCTTTAATCCTAGCACTTGGGAGGCAGAGGCAGGCAGATCTCTGTGAGTTCATGGCCAGCCTGGTCTACATAGTGAGCTCCAGGACAGCTGGGGCTACAGGGTGACCCTGCTCAAAAAAGAAAAGAAAAAGAAAGATGAGTCAATTATGCAATTTATTTCATTACCTCTTTGCTTACTTTTACTTTTAGGTTTTCACTTGGCTTGTTAAATTGGTGTAGCTATTTTATGTCCCTTTAATCAGTTAGCTGATATGCTATGTAGTAAATAAATACATATATCCTAATTAACTAAGACTGCCAAAGGCTTCATAAAGCTAAAATTCCAAATTTCATATTAGACCAGTCAAGTTCCATACTGACTCAATTATCTTTCTAGTCGAGATAGTCTTTATAGGCATCCACAATTCCCAATCAAATGGATTCCGAAAATATCCCTCATCGCATCAATTTTCACACTGACAGTATTGAAATACACTCTGTAGGCTTAAAAAATCAAGCTTCAGAAATATTAAAAATATTAAAATACTGAATCTGAAGTATCTATTTTTTTCATGATTTAAGAATTGGAAAAAAATCAAATTTTCTTAATTCCAAAAACATCAATAAAAAAGCAATCTCTGATTTCAATATAAAACTCATGGATTATAAAGAAAATTTCTAAAATGATTTGACTAAAATTATAGAAATACTGTTATATATTTTTAAATTTTTTATTTATTATTTTTCATTTTATGTGTATTGCCCACATGCTCGTAGGTGCACCCATGCCGTGCACACACATGACTAGCTGATCAGAAGAGGGCTTCAGATCCCTTGGAACTGGAGCTAGTAGAAAGTTGTAGCCATCATGTAGGTGCTGTGAAGCAACTTTGGTCCTCTGCAAGAGAAGCCAGTGTTCCTAACGACTGAACCTTGAAATATTGTTATATTAAGTTCTAATTATATCCACTTTTAATGACAGTTTTATTTAATAGGAGGACAGAGCTATTTATTTATTTATTTATTTATTTATTTATTTATTTATTACTTATATTTGAGACATAGGCTCTCTGTAGACCCAGCTGACCTGGAACTTCTTTTTTAAATTTTATTTATTTATTTATTTATTTATTTATTTATTTATTTATTTATTTATTTTTGTATGTGTATGAATGTACTGTCTGCATGCAGGTCTGTGCACCCGTGTCGTGCAATGCCGCGGAGGTCAGAAGAGGGTCTCGGATTCCCCTGGAACTGGAGTTCTCCTGGAATTGGAGCTACAGACGGTTCTCAGCCGCCATGTGGGTGCTGGGGATCGAACCCGGGTCCTCCGCAAGAGCGTCGGTGCTCTTAACCGCTAGGCTATCTCTCCAGCCCCGACCTGGAACTTCTTAAGTAGACCAGGCTTAGGCTTGCCTTCATCATTTCACAGAGACACCCCCCCACACACACACCTCTACCTCTGACTGCTGGGATCAAATGCATACACCACTATTCCAGCTTTAATGGGAGCTTTTATTATAAATTGTTCTGACAAAGTAGAATTTATTTTTTTACCATGCAAAAAAGCTTTTCTACTTGATTGCCCTGGCTGGAGATATCGAGCCTTCAAGTAACTTGCATTCACACTTTCCTTAAATATTCCTGTCATCAGTTTTCTCTAAGTCATTTTTACATCTGTAAATCTAATCTCCATATCTTGACAAATATATTTTCATTATTCTGTGTTGATTAATGTAGTATCATTGCTCAGAAATCTTCAATAAGTTCCCTGCTCCTTTAAAAGCACCCTACTTAGTTTGATTTGACAATGTTCCCACAGTTTTGTTCTACCTGCTTCTCTAAGTTTTTGTTCTCTACATCACTTTCTTGTACACCTGTTTTCTACTGAATGTTTGTGTCCTTTCAAAGTCACATACTGAAGCTTCTCTATAATATGATGGCATTCATTTAAGCTAGGGCTTTTTGTGAGGGAGTCAGGTCATGCCTTCACAATGGTATTTGTGACCCCAGAAGGAGAGACAAGAGAGATCACATTTCCTCCCTCTCTGATGATGTAAACATGCCAGAGAAAGACGCAATTATCTGCAATAAGGAAGAGGCCAGGTAGACTTTGCAACTATTGGCACCTTGTTTCTTTTCCCAGCTCCATAACTCTAAGCAATGTTTATGTTGTTTAAGCTCCCTATAGTTTGGTATTTTGTGGCAGCAGTCCTAATGAGTAGGAATATGCTATGATATAATTTAGGGAAATTTCCACTAATGTTGCCTAAACATATAATGAACTGTAATTACTGGTCTTTACATATTATCCTGAAAATATTTTTCTTAAACTGTAATTTAAATGTAGTCTCCATGATTTATTTTTTTAATCTAAACAGAGAGGATCTTTTCTCTCTTTTGCTCTCCTGACTCTAAAGAAGACACAACACATGGCATGTCCCACTTTTCTAAAGTAATATGTGTAATTTTAAAATTCAGAAATTATGGGTGATTGCTTGTAGACACATTAGACACCACGCATTCTAGAGCAAATCCTGTCCCAGCCAAGTATAACTATTTTCCTTGTGTAATTAGCAAGAAAAATGCATAAAAAATCACTCATCAATTCTCAATACTATGGTAATGTATAAAAATGACAAAAGCATAAACAAATAAAGTATGTTTAGGATCTACATAATAGAAACCAAAGATAAATAGGCAAATTTCATCTGTGGATTTCATTAAGAATGATATTGGTAAAATTGTATATTGTACCCAAATCAACTCATATCAATGGGTTTCAATCGAGATATTTGCTAAGGGAGGTCTTTGGAAAAGGGAGCAGCATAATAATTTAATTATAACATGACAAAATTATTTTATCACTATTGGTAAAAGTGACAGGGAAATGAGAATCTCATACAGTTAGACCTCACTTTTTACAACTTGATAGCTTTTTTATTGGGTTTTAAATCAGATCTATCCCTTCCTCTAGTAGTGACATATTTTAAAATTTTTATTGAACTTTTATAATTTCATATAAGAGATCTTAATAAAATTTAGACCTCAACTCCCATCTATACCTCCAATACCCCAACATATCTCATATATTCTACCATATGTGTTAAGTCCTCTCCAGTAATGCATTTATATCCAGTCGTCCTTCAGTGAAAATTCATCCACTGGAGTTTAGTCAGTCCATCTCCAGATCATAAGCAATGCATACGCCACCTCGCCCACTAGCAATCAGTCTCCAATAGTTTTCAGTCTAGGGCCTCCCAGCCACCCATTTCTCTTCTCCCTTCTGGGTCCTTGTTCAATTGAGTTGGCATGAGTCATGTTCTTGATGCCACCATTGATGCAATTTACATGTACAAGCTTCCAGTTGCCTGAAAGCCTCTGCCCCCTAGTGCTCACGAACAAGCTCTGGCTCTTACAATCTTTCTGGCCCTCTTCTGTCCCTGAGCCATGGGTGGGTGAGGTTCAGTATAGGAGTCCTCTACAGGGGTACAGAATCCTCAGTCTCTTATTCTTTAAAACTTGAGTAGTTGTGGCATTCTGTGTGCATCACATTCAGTTGTATAAGGAAGCTTCACTGGTTAAGAGTTGGGGGGATATATTATTTCTCTCTCCATGCTGATTCTATGAATCTTAGGTGTAGAAGTTCAAATGAAGACGTGTCACCCAGGACTGAGCATCTCTCAGACATATATTCTCTGTGCCTGACCAGTTGTGGAATTCTGCAGTAGCCTCCATCTGTTACAAAAAGAATCTTGTTTGATGAGTGGTGTATAGTATGCTTGTCTGTAAATATGAGGATCCATGTTCAGTTTATGGTAAGAAATTTCATTTGTCTAGAGATACGGTAGAGATAGGGTCTTCTAAAGGATCTATGTGCCATGTGTATTTGACTGAGTTTCTAGGGCCACCCATCAGGTCATTCCCCTTTAAGGGCTTTCAGTACAATTAGTTAACAGTTTACCCCCCCCCCCCAAAGATAACAGGACCACTACTGCACCAATAAAGCAGCGGTAGGTCTTATCTTCTACTCCTGGGAGATAACCAAGAGCTTTGGCAACAGCCTGTGTTATTTTTGGAGTTTCCTAGACCACTCTCACCAACCACTCAAAGGGGTCTGTCTCTTCTGTCTGGCACTGTGTTCCTTAACAACAGTCCACTATATATAGTACTAGTACTATATCATTTGTATACTTAATACAGTTTATATCGGTATATATATATGTTTAGATACTGTATGTGAATTTCTCATGGAATTACAGGGACATCACATTTCACTCTGGGTTCCCTAGCTCCCTGAGTTTCATTCTTCTCTACTCTTTTTCTTCCTACCTGTCCCCCATCCTCTCTTCCTATCTCAGCAACCATATTTTCCCCACCTTCCTTGGGATAACAACTGCTTCCCTCCCACCATGCCCCTTCTCCTGACTTCCATCTCCCCCAACTCATGGCCCCTTGCATGTCCCTCCATCTTCTCCTCCCAGACTAACACTCCCAAGTTTCCCACTTCCCATATAATGCAGTTACACCACTCCTTTGGATATACACAAAGGACCATCGTACTGTTGAGAGTTCTGTAAATCCATGCTTGTTGCTGGTCTCTTCATGATAGCACGAAATGGAAACAACATAAATCTCCCTCAACTGACAAATGGACAGTGAAAATGTAGTATATTTAAACAATGGATTTCTACTCAATAGTAAGAAAAGACAAAATTATGAAATTTGCAGGTAAATGGATAGAACTAGAGAGTATTACAGTAAGTGAAGTAACACAAATGCAGAAAAGCAAGAGGCATATATTTTCCCTCATTTCTCAATTGTAGTACTAGTTCCTTACACACACACAGAGAGAGAGAGAGAGAGAGAGAGAGAGAGAGAGAGAGAGAGAGAGAATGTATATATCCTGATGTAACACCAGGAAAATGGAAAGGATACATGGGGGTAATGAAAAAGGAAGAATCTGAAACAGGTGTTTAGTAGAGAACAGATGTTTCTAGTAATGATGTTTATAAACATTATTTTAAATAATCACATGCTCATTAATTTTAAATACAATACTTTTTCACAAAATATTGATTATAAAGCATTGGGAAAATGTTCTTATAGATTATCAAATCTAATATAATACACAGAAGGCATTAAAAGAAATAGAATCTAAATGAATATAAGGAAAATTTGTAATACAGATAGAATAGCAACTCATAAGAATACATACAAAATCATTTATCATTGTGATTTTTCTACGTGTGAACAGAACAGCGTGAACAGAACAGCATGAACCCCATAAGAATCAATCACTGGGTTTCTACTTTGATTTTACCATGTGGCCATCATTAGGGAGAACCATGCTTTGTTGCAAAGAGCATGTGCATAGGCTATCAGGGTCAGGAAGGAAGCCATGAATCAAATTCAAAATAAATACATCAAATAGGAAAAGTATGAATGTTGTCAGTCATCACTTGCATTGACTCAGTTACTGAGCATCACTATAGGGACCACTGACAATTCTTTTTTTCTTGTCATGCTTAGATGGTTAGTTCTTGACCTATGCTTAATTCATCATAGAGGAAATGACTTCAACATCTTGAGCTATTATGCCTGCATTTAAGGGTGATGAAAGAGATCAAGGAACAATGGCAACAGATCCTGCTGTGTTTGAGGGGGGAAGGCAGCAGCTTTCCTAGAAGCATCATTGTAGAAGAAGAGACTCATACTGCATTCTCCTGAATGAGAGTGTCACCTCCAGGTTCAATCTGTATGCTGTAAGTGGGAAATGGATCACCAAAGTGTATTAGAGCAGTGGTCATCAAACTTGGCAGCAAACTGAGGCCAATATTTATCAACTAGCATTTTAAAATACCAAAAGGATGTAGTTTTTTTTATAGTCAGGTCCAGTTACCAGTAAGTATTTAATTGCTTTGCCAAATTATTTCCTTCACTAAAAGTGAGAGTATACACTTTCAGTTACTATCATGTTGATCTATGAAAATTCTAAAACTCTGTTTAGGAAGATTTTGATATGCTACAAAAATGATGAATATTTTTCTTCTATGGATAAAACGTTTTCAGGAACATTCTTCCAAGTTATCAGATTTTTTAAATTTATTGATGTTTTGTGTATTCCATGCATCATTTTTCATATAGAATATGCATATTCTCCTATCCCTTCACCCCATCCCATCCCAGATCATGCATTCTGCCATAACTGTCCTGCATCTTTCTCCAAGTTATCAGATTTTGTAGATATGTCTTTCAGTAGCTTTGAGCTATTTTAGGACTTCAAAGTTGCTAACATACAAAAAACTCCCTTCCACAGATATATAATGAGTTTTGGTTGATGAAATTATGGTTGGAAAGTCATTCCCCTTGAGTAATATATCAGTTTCCATCTATTGTAAGTTCATACTATGCATGTCTTACTTGTCAGGTATATGTGGCACTCTGAATTTATCATTGAAGTGATTCTGTTTAACTAACTTATACCTAAATAAGTTTAGTAAGAAATAGAATGCATTTATATTTGTCTTATGACTGTTATTAGCGTTGAAATATGAAGGTGAGGTTAACAGATAAATCATTTAGTTGTGTCTCAGCTTATGTCACTGAGAACCAGGTTCTTTACTGTAAATAAAAGCAACCATTAATTCTACGTATTATGAACAAGAGATCTTTCATTGCCAAGTAAATGTCTGGGATTTAAACAAGTATAAATAATAACAAACTATAAAATTTCCTACAGAAAGAGTACCCACAAAGATAGTCATCCAAGTTATCAAAGGTTCATTTGCATTTGATGCTTTAGCCATAATAAGATCCATCTTTGTTCAACAATGGCAACAAAAAAAATGATACCATAATTTATCTTTCTTAAAGTGACTCAAGTTGGGTACATTTCTTTCAAAAACTAGTATTACATTGAAATAAATAGGTAAAAAGCAATAAATGAAAAACTTTCCCTAATTTCACTGAATGTAAAAGAAAATATTCAGCATTTACATTTTTATTCAGGACAAGGGTGAGATAAAACAAACAAAAAATCATTTATTTGTTCACCTGGAATTGTTAGTGACTGAAGTACTGTCCTTTCCAGAGTCAGAGCTTTTAGAAATTAATGGTAGGATGTCAGATATACTGAAAGTTTAGTGCTACTTTTGGAGTTGGTGAACAATTTCATCAACTTTCAAATATCACCATATAAACTGCATTTTTGTTGTGGGCAAAACGCACTTTGTGGTTTGCATATTACTGCACTCACTCTGGTCTTTGCAATGTACTTTCAATCTCTTTTTTTAATTTTTTAATTTTTTTATTGATGCTTTGTGTATTTCATACATCATTTTCCAATTCAGTTCAGGCATATATCCCCTTCCCTTCCCCCCACCCTACCCCTACCCATCCCAGATCATGCATTCTGCCGTAACTTTTCTGCATCTTTCTCTGTTTTTTTGTTTTGTTTTGTTTTCATTTTTTTTAACAATAAGTGATAATTTGTGAATACAAGCATCCTTCATGTAAAACCAATTTGCAAGCAGTTGTGCCCAAACCCACACAGCTCATGGGTCCCACCATCCAGCAGGGGGGGGCTTGTATGTTCAATCAAGTTGATCAAATGAGTGTCCAGTCTATATTGTTGTAGTTTCACCATTAACCCTAATCGCAGCCCTTACATTCTACCACGCCCCCTCTTCCACAGATTGTTCCCTAGGCTTAGAAAAGGGGCACAGGTGGATGAGAAGCAAAACACTCTACTTTCTCTGGAGCTGATGTCTTGGTCTCTAGTCAGTTCTGGCTGTTTTCTTTCATGGGCTGCCAGCTTGTCCAGGCATAACCTTTCGATCCTACTAATGAAGCACATGCAATTAGATATTTAGGTATTTAAACAGTATAATATATAGCCTTTCGACCCTACTAATGAAGCACACACAATTAGATATATAGGTATTTAAACAGTACTAATTGTTATGATAGGTTACTTTGGTATAGACACAGATATTTTGATGGTATGTTAATTCATGAATTACATTTTCTTCTGTTAAGTATGGTAGGGTCTTCGTGTGGTTTATAACATCTCCTAACTATTAGAGGATGTAAGCTTGTGGCATCAGCCGTGGGTTATTCCTCCAAGGAGAGAGCAATCTCTTTTTAAGGGAACATTCAACATGAGTACAATAGTATGACTAAACATGGAACGAAATTAATGTGATACCAGGAGCATTATTGATCTTTCTGAGTTTGCTGATCAACAGGAAATTTAATTTATATCAATATTCTGAAATCTGGTGACATATAAAATATCCTCTCAGCTGAAACTAACCTGTGTTATTAGTCCCCGCCCCCACCTTATAAAAGGAGACATGGAATTCTTTAAAGGTAACCAAAGATACAGACATTATATAACAATAAGCACAAAGGAAAGGTAATTTTAAATATAAAATCCTTATAAACTGACCACTAATTGGGATCAGCTAAGCTAAAGATCCATCTTGCCCTTAGTGAAATATGAACCAGATCCATTGCATGCTGGGAGCATCTCTGTTGCAGACATTTCTGTGGCAAATGAATTGCTCAGTTCACCCAAGTGAATTGAACAGTTGTTTTACTGTACAGTCGGAGTCTTTTAGCTCGTCTGAATGAAGTATTAAAAATAAAAACAACGGAAAAAAAGGCAAGAAAAAAAAATAGAAACAAAACAACCAACAAAACACCTCACAATAATATTCCTTATCTAAGTAAAAATGGCAGATCTATATTTAATGAGATGAAGTACAACTGAAATTTATTATAGTCGTGTTTGGCCATATCTCAAGAGAAAGCTGCAATTTCTGTTGAGCTACCATTTCTGTACCCTCATATTCAAGAATCTTAGTGATGGAGAGAACTATCTCATTAGCTGCGAATAGGAGGGGAAGACAGGGTCAAGTAGAGGGAGTTGTACTCAAAGTGCAATCTTCTCCCATCTTAAAATCATGTTTTGGAAATCAATGCATTGATTTCCAGAATATATAAACTACTCCAAAAACAAAGAAAAAAGAAATCAAATGACCCACTCAATAGATGGAGCAAAGAACTGAACAGAGACTTCACAAGTTAGGAATTAGAGATGTCTGAGAAACACATCAAGAAGTGTTCAACATCACTAGTCATTAAGGAAATGCAAACCAAAACCACTTTAAGATATCATCTTACTCCAATAAGACGGGTTAGGATCAAGAAAACAAATGATACCAAGTGCTGGAGAGGTTGTGGGGAAAGGGGAACACTCATCCACTGCTGGTGGGAATGTAAACTCGTACAGCCACTATGGAAAGCAGTGTGGAGAACCCTTGGAAGACTTGGAATGAACTTGCCACCCGACCCAGCCATAACACTCCTGGGCATGTACCCTCAAGACTCACACCACCACAGAATTACATGCACGGCCATGTTTATTGCAGCTCTCTTCACAACAGCACGGAGCTGGAACCAACCTAAATGTCCCTCAACTGACAAGTGGATAGAGAAAATGTGGTACATCTACACAACGGAGTTCTATGCAGCAGTAAAGAAAGACGACATCATGAGCTTTGCAGGAAAATGGCTGGAGCTAGAGGACATCATGCTGAGGGAAGTAACACAGTTCCAGAAAAACAAGCGACGAATGGTATCCCTCATCTGTGGATGCTAGTGCCAATTACCTAGTTGTAAGTATTTCTTGTGTAGGGCCCCCTGAGCTTTTGTCCAAAGCAGTTGGGCATAATGCATATTGGAAACAACAACAAAAACAACAACAGAAAGGACTGCATCAAAGAACTGACTGAAACAGTGAACTTCTGCTCAAAACAGTCAACTTCCTCATGGAGAATATTGAGAAAGACTAAGAGATGAAAAGCATGTTTGGCAGAATGCATGAGCTCTGGTGGGGTGGGGAAATGGGGGGGGTCATGGGTCTAGATTTGTTAAAAAAATAAAAATAAATTTAATGTGAAAAAAATAAAATCATGTTCTACAAAATAGTTTTATTCACACCTCTAATAGAAATATTGTAGAGCTCATAATGAAGACTTTTTAACTCCCAGAGGACATTGACAATGTCAAGAGTTTTGGGTTATTGTTGCTGTTGATAAACTTTGGGTGTTGCTGGAGTCTAGTTGGTTAGTCAATGGTCTTGTTAAGTGCCCTACAATCTGCAGGACTGAACATCTTCAAAGAAAATAGTCACCCATCCTTAAATGCCAACTGAGAAACACAACACCATAAAACAGATGTAGCTTCAATAACCACTAAAAGTTCTTTTCAAAGGGGTTGGGAAATAGTGGTTTTCCAATTCCATGACTATTTTCTTTGTTTCTTAAAAGAGCTCAAGGGTGGAACTGCTTCCCCCTCCTCCTCTTCCTCCTCTCACTCCTGTTCCTGTCCCCTGATCCTTAATGTCCTTCCTCTCTTCCTCCTCCTCCTTCTTTTCTTCTTTCCCCTGTTTCCTTTACCTTTTTCTTTACCATTTTCTTTTTTTTTCAAGAAACAAGTTATTAAGGAAAAGTTGATGTCCATGTTAAAAGTTTGATCTTCTGACTTAATGGAGTACCAGGGTGTTCTGTCCTAATTTCTTCTTTTGAAAGAAATGAAGGTATAAAAATAAAATAGATTATTGTCAAAGGCTTTTTCTGCATCAATTGAGATGATCTTGTGGTTTTTGTCTTTCAGTCCATTTATGTGTTTTATGATATTTATTGATTTACATATGTTAAACCATCCCTGCATCTCTGGTATGAATCCAACTTGGTCATGATGGATGATCTTTTTGATATGGGTCTGTATGTGATTGGCAAGTATTTTGTTGAGAATTTTTGCATCTGTGTTCATTAATGGGATTAGTCTATAGTTTTCTTTCTTGTGTCTTTGCCTGGTTTTGGTAGAGTAATGCTGGCTTCATAGAAGGAATTTGGGATATTTCCCTCTGTTTGTATCCTTCTGAACAGTTTGAGTAGTAATGGTTGTAAGACCTCTTTAAATGTTTTATAGAATTCTGCTATGAAACCACCTGGGCCCTGGCTTCTTTTAGTTGGGAGGTTTTTTTTTTTTTAATTACATCTTCAATTTCTTCAAGTATTATGGGTTTGTTTAAGCTGTCAATCTCTTCTTGGTTAAACTTTGGTGAATCCCAGGATTTCAGATGTTCATCCATTTCTCTTAGGTTTTCAAATTTAGTAGAGTTTAGGTTTTTGAAGTATTCTCTATGATTGTCTGGAACTTTTCTTTATCTTTTGTGATGTTTCTCCTTTCATCACAAATGCTATTGATTTGGAGTTGCTCTTTCTTTTGGTTAATTGGGCTAGAGCTCTGTCTATTTTGTTTATCTTTTCAAAGAAGCAGCTTTTGGATTCATTGATTTTTTTGTATTGTTTTCTTTGTTTCTATTTCATTGGTTTCTGCTTTGATTTTTGTTATTTCTTCCTGTCTGTTGGGTTTAGGGTTCATTTGTTATTGTCTCTCAAGACTTTGACAAAATCCAGCATCCCTCATGCTTAAAGTCCTAGAGGAAAATGGACTGGAGGGATCATTCTTTAATGTAATCAAACCCATATATAAGAAACCCATAGCCAACATCATCCTAAATGGAGAAAAGTTGGAAGCATTCCCCTTAAAGGCAGGAACATGGCAAGGCTGCCCACTATCGCTACTCCTCTTCAATACAGTGCTTGAAATGCTTGCTAGGGCAATAAGGCAAGAAAGCAAAATTAAAGAAAGAGGAAGTCAAACTATCCCTGTTTGCAGATGATATGATAATTTACCTGAGAGATGCTAAAAACTCCACCAGAAAACTCCTAGAAATAATTGAGAGTTTCAGTAAAGTGGTGGGGTACAAAATAAACCTAGAAAAATCCATAGCATTTTTTTTACAACAACAATAAGCAACTGGAGAAGCAATATAAGGAGACCTTCCTAATCACAATAGCCTCAAAAAATAGCTAGGAATATAGCTAACCAAAGACACCAAAAATCTTTGCAACAAAAATTTTAAAACCCTGAAGAAGGAGATTGAAGATGACATTAAAAGATAGAAAGACCTCCCATGCTCATGGATTGGATGAATTAATATAGTAAAAATGTCCATTCTACCCATATTAATATACAGACTTAATGGAATCCCAATCAAAATGCCCATGAGCTTTTTCACAGATTTGGAAAAAATCCTTAAATTCATATGGAAAAACAAAAAACCCTGAATAGCTAAAGTAACCTTGAGCGAAAAGTGCAATATAGGAGGGATTGCTTTCCCAGACTTCAAGCTATATTAAAGAACTATAGTCATAAAGGCAGACTGGTGCTGGCAAAAAACAGAACCATTGACTAATGGAACAAAATTGAAGATCCAAACTTGAGCTCATATAACTTCAGCCACCTCATATCTGGCAAAGGGGCCAAAAAAGCTCAATGGAGGAAAGATAGCATCTTCAGAAAATGGTGTTGGCAAAACTGGATCACCATTTGTAGAATAACAAAACTAAACCCCTACCTCTCACCCTGTACAAAAATAAATTCCAAGTGGATCAAAGAGCTCAACCTGAAACCTGAAGCTCTGAAGGTAATAGAAGAAAAGATCAGCAGCAACCTACAAGACCTAGGTGTAGGAAAGGACTTTCTAAATCAAACAGCAGCTGCACAGGAAATAAGGACAACAGCTGACAAGTGGGACCTCATCAAACTCAAAAGCTTTTGTACAGCTAAAGAAACAATCAAGGAAGTGAAGAGAAAACCCACAGAGTTGGAGGAAACCTTCACTACTGATATATCTGACAGAGCATCAACATCCAGAGTATATAAAGTACTTAAAAAACAGAAGAAAACAAATGACCTACTCAAAAGATAAAGAGGTGAACAGAGTCCTCACCAGTAAGGAAGAAAAGATGGCTGAGAAGCAATTTAAAAAGTGTTCAAAATCATTAATGTTATACCTCACCTGCCTCAAAATACTGTGCAGCAGTGGCAGCCATATGCCCGTATATCTCAAATCTAATTCGCTATTAGCTCTCTCCTTGGAGGAATAACCCATGGCTGATGCCACAAGCTTACATCCTCTAGTGGTTAGGAGATGTTATAAGCCACAGTAAGACCCTGTCACATTTTACAGGAAAGAATGTAATTCATAGATTAACATACCATCCAAATATCTGTGTCTATACCAAAGTAACCTACCATAACAATTAGTACTGTTTAAATACCTATATATCTAAATGCCTGTGTTTCATTAGTAGGACTGAAAGGTTATTCCTGGACAAAGTGTCAGCCCATGAAAGGAAACAGTCAGAATTGACCAGAGTCCAAAACGACAGCTCCAGAGAAAGTAGACTGTTTTGCTTCTCATCCAACTGCGCCCCTTTTCTAAGCCTAGGGAACAATCTGAGGAAGAGGGGATGTGGTAGAATGTAAGGGCTGTGATTGGGGTGAAGGTGAAACTACAGCATATAGACTGGACACTTATTTGATCAACTTGATTGAACATACAAGCCCCCCAGCTGGATGGTGTGACCCTTGGGCTGTGTGGGTTTGGGCACAGCTGCTTTCATATTGGTTTTACATGAAGGATGCTTGTGCTCATAAATTATTACTTATTGTTAAAAAATAAAAAAAATAAAATGCTTAAAAATCATTAAGGTTAATAATTAACGAAATGCAAATTAAAACCACTCTAATGTATCATCTCACTCCAATTAGATGGGCTAAGGTCAAGAGAACAAAAGACACCAAATGCTGGAGAGGTTGTGGAGAAAGGGGAACAACTCATCTACTGCTGGTAGGAATGTAAACTCATGCAACCACTGTGGAAAGCAGTGTGGAGAACCCTTAAAAGAATCAAAATGAGCCTACCACCTGACCCAGCCATACCACTCCTGGGTATGTACTGAAAAGACTCATCCTACTGCAAAAATACATGCACAGCTATGTTTATTTCAGCTCTCTTCGCAATAGTGAGGAGCTGGAACCAACCCAAATGCCCCTCAACAGACAATTGGATAACAAAAATGTGGCACATCTACACAATGGAGTTCCATTCAGCAGTAAAGAAAGATGACATCATGAACTTTGCAGGCAAATGGATGGAACTCAAAGCCATTATGCTAAGTGAAGTAACACAGTCCCAGGGGAAAAAAAAAAAAAAAAAAAAGGCCAATGGTTTCCCTCATTTGTGGATGCTAAGACCAAATCCCCAGTTGGCTGGGAAACTGAACAACTTTATTATATTTCTTTGTATCTGAAAGCAACTGTGCTGTTATAATGTGAATCTCTTAATGGGCTTTAGAATTGACCTATCACTTATATTCAACATTGTAATTACCATATAGGGGTGGAAGATATGTTTTCATATTCTAGAGTAATATAAAATTAAGGGAAAAATGTGAACCCCAAACCATATTTTGGAATTAACATACAGTTTATTGCCAGAGGTCATAATTTTGATACATATGTGTTGTTTATATAGGCATAATTTGGAGTAATACAAAGGGGAGGGAACAACAACAACAAAGGACTGGGTCAAAGAACTGACTGATATAGTTAAATTCTGCTCAAAACAACAAGCCTCTGCAGAAATAAAAATCCTTGGAAATACTGAGAGAAAGATGCAAGACATGTATGGCAGAATGCATAAACTGGGGTGGGGAGAGGGGCAGGGAGAGGGGAAGGTCTCCAAATTGGAATGAAAAATGATGTATGAAATATACAAAATGTCAATAAAAAAAATAAAAAAATAAAATAGAAAGCATTAAATTTTTCATTTTTATTTCTTTATGCCTCAGTTTATTTTTTAGAAAAATAAGAATTAAATACAAAAATCTCACACACTGTCAGGTAGATGTACAGTAAAATCCCTGCTAATTATCCTTTAGATTATGGAAATAACTGTTTAGCTCCAGAGTTAGTAGCTTTAATGTCCTCCGCGAGACTAAACATTAAACAGGCTTGTTCTAAACTATAGCTCTAATTCTAGTACATACTTATTTTTATGAACTTATTTTAAAAACTTATAAATTCTTTTTAAGTCTCCACAAAATGTGTACAAAACTCATGACCACTTGCTTACTTTATAAAACAGGACTATCTTTCTCAAGGCCTGTGAACTCTTTCTTTTGAAATTTAAGTATCAATAAAGTCAGCCCCCATCTCACAGTCTCTGGGGGAGGGTAGGAGTCAAAACTGTATGAGACCACTTTAAACACCCAGAAAACCTAATGACAGAAAAGTATATTTATGAACCCAGGAGCACCTCAATGTGCTCAGTACCTTTGGTTGATCACTCCTATGTTTAATTTCCTGTAGCTTTTTCTACTTACTCACCCAGTGCTTGAAATTCTTTTGAGCCCAATCCCCTCTCCCTGACTGCAATAATCTGTAATAGTATTTCTCATCTATTGAATGACCTCTTGAAAATTTTCTTTGAAAACTTCCTGCAACAATCTAGCCCCTACACTAAACCAGGCTGTGACAAAGGTGGCAGAAAAAGGTCACAGGGTGGAAACACGACTAAACAAGAAGCAGAACTAGACACATCCATTGGAGTAGAGAGTGAGGCCCATTTAACTGTTTATCAAGTCCAAAATAATTGGAATGAGTGTCAATTTAAGCAGGAGACTTCAGGACTTAACAACCTTGTCCTGGAAATGTACACCATCCTAGATTCTAAATTGCCCTGTAGATAGAACAAAGAACAGACCCCTTCATGAGTTTGGATCTTCCAGCTAGGAACCATTTACTAGAAGGGGTCACAGAACTAGATGTACCCAAGGTATTTCATTTCTCTTGGGATAATTGATCTCTATGTGCTCTGTAATTTAATCTTATGCATCATGTATCATATTTAACTGAAATACTTCTGTAAAAATTATATTAAAGAAAACCAAAGATCTATCTGATATGTCAAGCATAAATCTTCATAAACAAAGTTAAGTGGTATGATTAGAGTTTATGATTTATATAAACTGCTAATTCTATTCTTAATTTTTCATGAAAGGAGAAAATTTATTTCAGTTAAAACAACTTAAAATATGCAAATTGGACTAGAGATACAGCTAACTGGTAAAGCATTTCTCTAGCATCATTGAGGCCTCTGGTCCCCAAACCTCAAAAACAATTATAAAATATGTAAATAAATAATACATACAAATATTTATGTATAATTTTTGTAAAGAGGAATCATTAAGAATAGAAATGTTGGTGGGCTTGGTGGTGCCAAGCACTCTGGAAGCAGAGGCTGGCCGATCTTCCTGAGTTTAAAGCCAGCCTGGTCTATGTAGTGAGTTCCAGGACAGTTAGAGCTGGAGCTGTCTCAAAAAGACACCCCCCTCCCCCAAAAAATAAGAGAATAGAAATGCTTAGTTGGTTTCATATGGGAAGATTTCATAAAAGGACAATACTTGGGCAATTTAAAGTGCTTCTTTTGTCACACTACTACCCAGATTTATTTTCTTTCTCCTCCTTACCACTACAAGTGACCCTGAGACCACGCAGTTGGTTGTAGTGTTACTCCATATACACAATTATAGCCTCGTTAACATTCAAATAGTTTCTTCAAATTTTATTTCTCTTTTTTGGAAAGTATTATCTGAGTTTTACTTTTTAAGTAATGCCGCTGAATACATTCCGAATGTTACAGTTTCCTTACCTAACTCCTTTGTATTACAGAAACTGACATGTTTCTCTAAAATAAAATCTTTATAAATCAACTTTTATGTGAAATGCCTTGAGTGTACTTCAGAGATAAACATTTTACTTCTGGGCACATCCTCACTCAATAAAAAATGAAAAAATGGTGTGTATGTCAGGGGGTGTGTGCAGCCACCTAGGCAGATCTGCAAAGGCCAAAGCCAGGGACTCTCGCTAGACTTAAAAGCTTTCCACTGTGGCTAGGTTTCTGGCCTGTCAGTTCCTATTGGGATTACAGGCAAATGCTGTCCTTCTCTGGCTTTAAGCGAGTGCTGGCATTTGAAAAAGTCCTTTTGCTTTCACACTAGGCCCTATTTACCGACTGTTCTAGTTTGTCCTCCATTGCTGTGACAAAACAGTCTGACCGACACCAACTTGGGGAGGAAAGGGTTTCTTCAGCTTACATCTCCTGGGTCACAGTTCATCACTTAGGGAGCCCAAGGCAGGAACTCCGGGCAGGAACCTGGAGGCAGGAGCTGAAGCACAGGCCATGGAGGAATGCTGTTCACTGGCTTGCTCCCCTGGCTCATGCCCAGCCTGCCCTCTTATACGGTATACAACAACCTGCCCAGGGTGACACTACTCATTGTGGGCTGGGCCCTCCCACATTGCTCGACAATCAGACAATATTCCACAGATGTGGCCACAGGCCAATCAAATGGAGCCAATTCCCCAATTGAGGCTCCCTCAACCCAGGTGTGTCAAGTTGACACTAAAGCTATTCAGCACACCGTCCAAACCAAATTCCCGGACCCTAATTCAAACTGCGTTTTCAACGAAGCAAATACCTTAATGAAAATGTTTTTCCTTCAAAGTATTACTGATGGTGGGAAATATGCCATAGAAGGCCTTTTGTTATCTGAAGCACATGAAAAATGTATAATTCTAAGTTTCTGAAAATCAAAGCATAAGCTGAAAACAATGAATAATAATGCAAGTCAATTTACATCAGGTTGCATAATTGTGTGTGATAAATTAAGACTCTTTATGATGATAAACCAATACTTCTATACAATTGTTATAGGGCATTTGACAATGTAATTTATTTTACTTGACTTTTAAATTGGGTGCAAGATTTCAAGAACAGATTTTATTCTTATTTATTTCTTATTTTATTCACTGACATTGAAAGAAGGCCCACACATTTGTGCATTGATAAAAAGCATATGACAATGTCAATGCTTTTCTATAATAGTCATCAGGAAAAAAAAATCTTTAAAAACATATTCTTCTAAGTATAATGCTAAGAATGTAATTATGTGGGAGAAATTTGTCTGTGCATATCAATAATGTATGCAACCAGAGGAACGATGCATCTTCAGCTCAGTATCAACTAATCCCCAAACATTGAAATAATTACTACTATTATAATGTTAAAAAACCAAGATTATGACTTGAGATTCAAAGCCTTTCACATCTGCAAGGCTTCAAAAAGGCAATAGTAGCTTGGCTTCTGAATCAGAATCTCTAAGAGTAAGTAAACAAATTAATCTAAAGTAAGAGCTAATTTTACTCAGGATTTCCAATCACTGAATCCTTGCGGGTTACTTTAAACTTTGAATTGTAAGTTTCCTATTCAAGTTATGTGGGAATTTTTAATCTCCCATTAAATAAGTAAGACCTGTAGTTAATTGCTTGATATTTTGCCTTTCCATAGTGTGGTGGGAGAGTGTTTCCTTTTGGCAAAGTGTCAGTTCAGTTAGCCTGAGGAGGATACCTGCCTGGTTAGCATAGCAGACATTTTGATCTGATCCCAGCAGGCAAAGACAGACAAGCTGTCACGCCCCCCCCCAAACCCCCAGTAAAATGACTGCTATGCAGAACAATTCTGTCTGGTGGGAAAATGCTAGATTTCCTTGGAGAGAGACTGCTGCATGTTGGTTTATATTTATTGAAGATTCACTTGACTTGGTAGATGAATTTGGATGGAAATTCTTATTATTAGCAAACCTGATGTTTCTTTAATGCTCCTCAGTGGTATTCCCCCATAGCTATGTCTTGCTTCTGCAAACACAAAATCTCAGTTTAATGATTGGTATCCTCCCTGGAGAGTTTAGTTCTCCTCTCTTCTTTGCTCCTGAAATTCTTCTAAGCTCATAAAGCAAGCCAAGTCTGTTTTGAAAATATCTTTGCTCTAAAGAATTTGAGATGTTTTATTACCATCTTGTCAGCTGAAGGCAAAAGAAGATTTGAATATTCAGAAATATATGTATTCTTGTGGTTTAACCAAGGAATATATCATATTGAGTTGTCAGGTATTCTGTGTGCCTTATTAGTAATTATCCAAATTATCTTATCAGGTTTTTGACTTAGAGCTTATACTATCTGAATTAAAAGGACACATGCTTGTAGGTGCTCTAATGAAGAAATCTCCAAATCCAATAGTTCAAGGAAAAAGAAAATCATTCCCTCTTGTACCTCCACAGAGTCATTAACTACATAGATTAGTGCACCTTTTAACCTTCGTTTGAGAAGCTTCTTTTTTGCATTAGATTGCTTTAATATGGAGTCTCATGATTGGTCAAGGTGTAGTGAATAAGAGATTGTTGCATATTCAACTCTAAATGGGACATCTATATTGCACCCCTTCCCCAAAGGCTCAGGTATCATTTTGGAAGAAAGGGTTGACAGATTGTAATAGCCAGAGGTAGTAGACACGTGCAGCAAAACACTGTTTTCTAGTGAGACAGGGCCTTGGTACACATGGTGCACAGTAGCTGCAACCACATGTTAAAAATCAACACAAGATCAAACCATGGAAAATCCTGTTATGGAAGGGGAGGTGGCTCATGAATCCCTACCCGCAGTTGAGAAGCTATTGGTAATTGATGGCAGCTAGTGGAGAGACTATATATGCACCAGTAGGTGGTCTAACATCCATGCACATACAGGCATCACTAAGTGAACTCAGTGGGTTTAAAAACAAAGCACAGGGCTGGGAAGATGGCTCAGCAGTTAAAAGCTGCTCTTGTAGAGGAGCAGTTCAATTCCCAGCACCAACATGGTAGCTAACAACCTCTGGTAACTCTAGTTCCAGGGGAATCAGACATTCTTTTCTGACCTCCATGGGCATTGCATAACATGGGTACAGTTACAAAGATGAAGGCAATACACTCATATAAAGAAAATAATAAAATATTAATAAAGATAATACATGAATTTGGGAAGGGAAATGGCTAAGGGACAAAGGAAGACTTGGAGGTGTGGGGTTAGGGAATGGATTTGATCAAAACATTATATGCCTTGTGAAATTCTCAAATAATGAAAAACTAAAATATAACTAATGCTTTTATGATTCTTAAGCTATATATTAAAAAACAGCAAAGCAGATGAAACTGTCTATATAATAGAATAGTTCCATTTAGACTCAACTTCCTTGGGGAACAAATAAAAATTTTTAATGAAATAGAAATTGTTTTCAATTCTAGAACAAACAAAAGCTTATTTAAATCCATGGCATGAAGAAGACAAATTAAATCTCACAATTCAGAAAAGGTATTGCAGATCCTGTGCATGAGGTCTTGATATTCCTCCTCTGGGATCAGTGCCATTTTCCAAAACCTTTCCACTGGATCCCCAGAGTCTAAAATTGGGCCTAGGTTCCTTCACCTATTTAGAGTTACTATTGAAATATTTAGATTTATTGACTAGCCAGGTTGAAACCATCCTTTCTCACCAATATAATAATCAAAAGTGAGAACCAGAAGGACAGATCAATTAATTACTCACACCCAATCACAAAACAATCAAGCTACATCAACAATATAAACAGAACCAAACTTCAACTAAACAAAGTCAGGCTAAAGTTTCATATAAGACACAAAACAAGGAAGGGAAATCCATATGCCCAGACCATACCGTAAAATCACAAATAATATGAAAAACATGATAACAACATTCCCACAAAACCACATCAGTCCTACAGAATTTTGAATTCACAGAAGTGATAGAAAGTTTGAAGAAACATTAAGCTGAAATGAAGATGGAATTGAAAAAAATCAAGAATTCCCACATGAATGGAATATGCAGGAAATGTAGGATGCCATATGAAGACCTAATTACACATCATAGGCAGAGAGGAATGAGAAGAATCTCAGGTCATTGTTATTGAACAGATCAAAGGGACTATAGAAGAAAACTTCCGTAAATTGAAGAAAGACATACCCAAACAGATACAAGAAGCACACAGAACACCAATTAGACAAAAATAGATTAGTAATCCCCATGGGACGTCATAGGATAAAACTAAATGTATAGAACAAAGAGAAGGCATCAAAAGCTGAAGGAGAAAGCAAAGTCACATATGAAGGAAAACCCATCAGAATTATGCTTGATTTTTTTTCAGTGTAAACTATAAAAGCCTGAAAAGCTTGGACCAAAGTATCCCAGTTCTAAATGACCACAGATACCAACTCAGATTACTTTACCTAACAAAAAGTTTATCATAGTCAAAGGGAAAAGAAAAGTCTTCCATGATACAAGTACACAGAGTTTTAACTTGCATTTCCCTGATGGTTAAGTATATTGAAATATTTTTCATACATTTATTGGTGATCTGTACTTCAGCATTTGGGAGCTATCTATTCGCTTCACTTCTCCACTGACTCATTGACTTGTCACATTGTTGGTATCTAAGTTTTGATTATTTATGTCTTCTAGCTATTAATTCTGTATCCAATGTGTAGTTAGAAAACAATTCACACATAATTTTGGATTATTTCTTCACTCAGTTGTTTCATTTCCAGCCATGAGTTTAACTGCTTTCAGAAATGTCCTTGAGCCTCTACCTCTAGTGACTTAACTAATGAGATCTGTTTAGAAGGAACCTCAAATGTGTGATTGGTTTTGAAAAAGTGCACAACCATATATAAACATATTGAGAGTTTTGCACCCACAAAAGCATGGAATTGTTAAGTAATCAGTTTAATGGTCACAGACATACTGAACATTTGCCAACACAGTTCTTGGTCATTATATGAAGCATTTTGATCAGTGATATACAATTTCTGTGGGTTCTTCAAACCTGCATATTCTGCCTGATCATAAGTGTGGGTTTTTTTTTTTTCTTTTTGAGACAGGCTTTTCTGTAGCTCAGCTGGCCTGGAATTTTCTATGTAGACTGGCTGGCCTGAATCTCAGAGAAGTCTGCCTGCCTCTGTATCAAGGGTGTTGAGATTAAAATCATGCAACACCATGCCCAGTTCAACATTAACTTATTTTGAGAAATGTTTTATGCAGATAAGCATTTAGAAACAAAAGGTTTATCCTGGCAGCTCTGAGTGTTTCATTTATAAATTATATATATCTATATCTATCTATCTATCTATCTATCTATCTATCTATCTATCTTTATAAGTATTTTAAAATTTTAATTCATTTTTGTGTTTGACTGTACCATGTGCATGTCATATCTATAGAAGCCAGAAGAAAAGCTTGGATCCCATAGAACTGTGAGTTAGTGGCAGTTGTTAGGTGATGGGAATGGAACTTGGGTCCTCTGTAAGAGCAGCTAGTACTTTAAACTGCCCAGTCATCTCTTCAATCCCATAAATCATAATATCTTTACAAAAGGGAGTCAAAGGGCTTTTGAGACATACAGAAGGAGAGAAAGAAAAGATAGTATGAGCTTCCTGCGTAGATATTGAAGTGGTGCAGATGCTACCCAATCACTAGCCATAGTCCTCTAAAGCTGGAGGAAACAAAGAATGGATTTTTCCTTCAGAGGCTCCAAAGAAAGTAGGCTCCAGCTGACTCTAATTTCATCTCTGTGGTACTAATTATGGACATCTAGTCCCTAGACTAAAGTAAATAAAGCTGTTGCACAGTTGCTTAAATTGTGATAATTTGTTGTGCGAGCCACAGGAAACTAATTCACAAGGCATATTGTTTCATGGTTTCATGCGTTTGTTCTTACACATTTATGTTCACTTCAAGCCTAGCTGATAGGTTGGTCCATTATAAACCTTTCTTTCCCATAGCTGCTCGGATTTTGCGATACTACGCCAATTACTCATTAAAGTGTGATTCCTTATGATTTCCACATTTTTATTAGTAGTATTTGTTTATGTCATTTACAGCATGTTCCAAATCAATCTTCCCATACTGCAACTTTTTGAGTATATAGTTTGTTTCAAAATTAGTACTGAAATTCATGGAATTTGTTTTCATTTAAATGGTAACCATGTAGGTAAATACTATAAATACCATGTATTCTTACATATTTTAAGTATTAAATTGAACAAATTGGGTTGCAAGATGTTATGCACTGAATTGAGTTCTCTGTGTTGACCTGAGGATAGGAAAGGATTGCATCCCTATTCTGTTCTGAGTTTCCATAAGGTATTTGCAACCCAGACTTTACTGGAACATGTGCCAAAGAGGAAGACTCCAGATTTTGTTTTAAAATTTATATATTCTTCATCCCAGAACAAATGTAAAACATGTGTTTTTTATCCTTGACTCATCAGCAATACCCTGAGTCCATCGTCCTGACCTCCTTAAAGACCTAGTCATATACTGTCAGTTCCGACTAGCTATTTTTTTATGTGTATCTCACTTCTTGTAGAATGTTGAGTCAGTATGATGTAAGCTACATGTTTGAGGTCACTGTTTCCATAGATACAATATGTTTAGAAGAAACCCTGTGTTTCCTCTGTACCACCTTTGAATGCTTCATCATAGTTCATACTGCATTTTCATGACAAAGAGTCCACTTACAGGGTTCTATTAAGGTTTTTTTCCTCCAACCATCAGTAGTAACTCATACAATCTGTGAAATTTTTATCCTCTAATATAGTTAATGTCTACATATTTTAAGATCATACAAACAACACTTGATAAAGCATTGCCCTTTTTTTGGTGTTTTTGTGACAGGGTCTCCCTTTAGTCCCAGCATTGCCTTTTAAGGGATACAAGTGAACAATTTCCTCCTTTAGTCATCAGGATGACAGCATAAACAATATGATAGCATAATTGGATAGAGCCTAGAAGTATGATTTTAGTGAAAAAAATCCATTGGTTTCCAGTGTGCATTATTATTTTTCTTTTTAAAAAAATAATTATTCCTTTATTTGTACACAATTATAAAGTGTTTTGTGGTAATTCAAATGTATGAGATATATGAAGCATTTTGTTTTATATATATATATATATATATATATATATATATTTATGATTACATGTCAATCTAAGGTATTATTATTTTTTTGTCTTTTTTGAGACAGGGTCTCCCTGTAGCCCCAGCTGTCCTGGAACTTGCTCGGTAGACCAGGCTGGCCTTGAACTCATAAAGGTCTGCCTGCCTCTGCCTCCCAAGCGCTAGGATTAAAGTCATAGGCCACCACACCTGACTGGTATTACTTTTAGTATAATAAGATCAAGATTCGCCCAGCATGGTGGCACACACCTTTAATCCTAGCACTTGGGAGGCAGAGGCAGACATATTTCTGTGAGTTCAAGGCCAGCCTGGTCTACATAGTGAGTTCCAGGACAGCAGGAGGTACAGGGAGACCCTGTCTCAAAAAAGAAAAGCAAACAACAACCCATCAAGACTCTATATTAGACTCAAATTGGAGTCTTGATGTTTCCAAAACTCAAAATAATACCTTAGATTGGCATGTAATTATTTTATGTATTTTCAGGATAATGTGCGATATTATTATTTTTCTTTTGGTCTTTTGAGACAGGGTCTCCCTGAAGCCCCAGCTGGTCTAAAATTTACTAGGCAGACTAAGCTTATCTTGCACTTACTATGTAGATTAGGCTGGCCTTGAACTCACAGAGATCTGCCTGCTTCTGCCTTCTGAGTTCTGGGAATAAAGATGTGCACCACCACACCTGGCAAGTGTGATATTCTTAAATATACAGATACAGGCTGACCAAATGCAAGTACTTAGTGTGCCCCATCTCCTTATGATTACTTTGGATGTAGAGCATATCAGTTCCTCTCATAGTTATTCACCATGTCTGTCAGCAAGCCTCCCAGAGCAGCCAACACAATTCAGTCAATTGCCACTGCAGTTGGTTGTCCAATAGAGCTTCATAGTTAGATCTTCCCTATGAAGTCTCTCTAGTTATAGGACATAGAAAAATCAAGAAATGAGATGGGAGCATCTTCTTTGCTGCCTAACTCTCACAGTGCTACAAAGTGCTACTCAAGCTGGTAAGGAAGAAATATCATCTACAGTTCTACTTTGTGTGAGTCTGCATATTCTATACTAGCAACCTTCCAGGGAAGATGTACACACTTCTGTAATAATAATGCATCTATTATTGAAGTAACCACTACTTCCTGATTGGTATTGAGGTCCTTTCCTCCTGAGGTAATTCATGTCTGGCATTGTAAAGTTGGTCAAAGCCCTTGGTTGAGGAGTTTTTAAGGCCCTACAAGAGAAGCTATGGCTAACTGTTTAGCTAACTGGGCATGAAATGCTCACCACATTTCCTTCTACATAGCTATGTTTATTTCCATTTATTAGTGCTACTTTTAACTTTAAGTCAGAGATGCTTTTTTTGCAGTGGCAGTGATGATGACAGAGGCTCATAACTACTCAAAGACCTGAGACTGAGTGATGGATGATCAGCGATAGGTGAGGGATGGATCACTACCTCCAGGGCTCAAGGAATATCATGTAAGACTGGAAGAAAAGAATGTAAGATCTGTTTGAATTCTTTATTTCTGTATTTCTGATTTTGCAATTGGATTGTTAAGTTTATGTGGGTAAACATTTTGTAGTGCACTGTGAATTGCACCGTTTCCTAGGCAGGGTGTCCTGAACTGTGTAAAAGTGGAAGTATCTAGCAAGCAAGCAAAAACAATGGTTTGTGATTCATGTTTCTTCATTCTTGACCATGGATGGATGTGATATGGTAAGCTGTCTCATGCTCCTGCCTCTGTGATTTCTCCACAATCATGGACTCTATCCTGGAACTGTAAACTAAAAAATAATCTTTTCACAAGTTTTCTTTTAATCAGAGTATATTATCAGAGCCACAGAAATTAAAGTAGGAAACTTGTGATCCATGTTTGTCACTTGTAAAACTAGACAAAATTTATAATGACTACTTCATAGGATGCATATAAGGAAAGATATTAGTTATTGTAAAATACAATGAAGAATTTGTAGAATATATTATGCATGCATATCTCATCAAACATCATTAACAGGAACACTATTCTATAGTTATATCTTGAAAGAATATTGTACTATTTGTATATACCTTTAAGAGTATATCTATTAATATTTAGAGATTAAGATAAAAATTGGCTGTCTATATTACTGTTGGTGATTAAAATTGTAATTACAGATTTGGAGGAAGTTTTACAAAGTACCTTATTCATTCATTGCTTCCAAACCTTGAAAATGGAAAAGGTAATACAACCCACTGCTCCTTGACTCCCCTACAGCCTAAGCAGCTCCCATCTCCCTGACCCCACACCCTGTTCCCCTTCTAGCCTTGGGCACAGGCCCTCATTTGCTCTTAGCACCACAGATTTCCTTGCCTGCTTGGTGGTGAGCTTTCCAAATCAAGCCCTGCCCATCCACTTATACTGGGACTATATGCAGCCCCTACTACTGTTGAAAGGCTAGGCTTCCTGCCTTTTAGTAGGTACCCAGAGCTTTGCAGACTACATGAGGATGCCCAAATCCAACTTCCACCTAGGAAATTTCTCAAATTGTGCTGCTCCTTTTGGCCAGAGGGGCCCAGACCTTAGGCTGAGAGCATTTGATTCCAGCCTAGAGCCATCTAGTCCCCCCAATATAAAATCAAGAGACTGCAGGGCTGGAGACATGGCTTAGCAGTTAAGAGCACCAACTGTTCTTGCAGAGGACCCAGGTTCAATCCTCAGCACCCACATGGCGGCTGAGAACCATCTTTAATCCCAGTTCCAGAGGAATCTGAGACCCTCTTCTGACCTCCATGGCATTAAATGACACGGGTGCACAAACCTACATGCAGACATTGCATTCATACACACAAAAAATAATAAAATAAAAATAAATTAAAAAATAATAAAATCAAAAGCCTAGACCAACCAGCATTCCTTACCTAATAAGAAAATAACCAAAGCACATCAAGTATACAAAGAAAATCAGGCTTTAACTCAACAAAGGGAGGAGTGAGTTTAACAGCAGAATCAAAAACAGGAGAAATTCACATACCAAAATTGCAACAACAAAACAATAATATGAAAAACCCAAATATGTCCCTACCAAACACCACCAATCCTATAGTAGTTTTCTACACTGAGAATCCTCTAGAGTTAATACAGGGCATAGAATTGTAAAGAACAATCATAAACATGATCAAATAATTCAATGAATTCAAAGAACATACAAACAAATCAAAGAATTAAAAGAAGACAGGGATAAACTCCTTACTGAATTCACAAAAGAGATAGACATATTGAAGAAAATTCAGGCTAATATCAAGAAGGAAGTGAAACACTCAATAAGTCAATTAGAAATGACAAGAAAAAGTTTCACCAACAGAATTAATGAAATATAAAAGAAAGTATCAATCCTGGACAAGAAAGTTGAAGAATTACAGTGCTCAAGAAAAGATTATGAAAAAAAAAACAACAACACGGGAATGGAATATGCAGGAAATGTAGGATACAATGAAAAAGAATAAATTTATGCATTACAGGACTAGAAGAAGGAAAATAATCTCAGGGTAATAGTATCTCCCAGACATTCGATAGGATCGTGGGAGAAAATTTCTCATAAATAAAGAAAGACATGCCCATTCAAATACAAGAAGAACAAAGAACACCCAATAGACAGGACCAGAAAAGAAATTACCCATGGCATATAATAATAAAAACACTAAATGTACAGAAAAAAAAGAGAGAATACCAAACTGTGAAAGAGAAACAAAATATAAAAGAAAACAAAATATAAAGGAAAACCCATCCGATTTTTAAAAGTTTTTTATTGAGCATTTGTACATTTTATCCAACCGTTCCTAATCAAGTTTAGACCCCGTCAGAACTCATGTATCATCCATGCTAAATACTATACAGTCAAAGTTTTGAACCCAGTTATCCTTCTGTGCAAATTCATGCCCTGGAGTCTAGTCAACACATCTGGTAATCCGTCTCTAGTTCTTCTCAGTTCAAGACCAGCCCATCACACATTCTTCTTGCTCCACTCTTGGACTTTGTCAGATTTAGTGACATGTTTGAGTTTCCAATGGCCTAAAAGCCTCTGCTTCCCGACATTCATGAACCAGCCCAAGGCTCTTACAAACTTTCTGTCCCATTGTCCACAATGATCCCTGAACCAACCGTGGGTGGGTGAGGTTTAATATATGAGTCCTATCCAGAGTCACACACTCTGGAGGCTCCCATGCTTTGACTAATTGTGGCTTTCTGTGTGCATCACACTCTGTTGTATAAGGAGGCTTCACTGCTAAGATTTTGGGGATTGTACTCATTTTCTATCTGCCCCTCGTTCTGCTCTTTCCCACAAGACTTAGGTGAACTGTAGATGTGTCACCACAAGACTTAGGTTGAACTGTAGATGTGTCACCTGGGACTGGACATATTTCATATGAATATACTCTGTGTCAGAGCAGATGGGGGATTTTGAAGTAGCCTCTAACTGTGGCAAATGGAAGCTTCTTTGATGAGTAGTATATGGTATGGTTGTAAATATAAGACTCCTTATTTAACATATGGTAAGAAATTTTATTTTTCTCAAGATATGACAGAGATAGAGTAAAACCCATCAGATTTACAGCTAATTTTCAATGCAAACTATAAAAGTCAGGAGAGTCTGAACCAAAGTATTCCCAGTTTTAAATGACCACAGATATTTAGATTGGTGATTTTTACCTGTGGGAACATAAAATTCTCCTCCCATTGTTAGTTTCAAGATCTCAAAAATTGAAAATTTATCAATAGGATTGGAACACAGAGTTTTCCATTTGTATCCCAGAAAGGATACTACCCCACCTCCCACCTCCCTCTTTTTTT